>DF358287.1:65481-89685 GCA_000787875.1 Solanum virginianum
CTTTGCTTAACATTTCTTGGATGGTTAATCACTTCTACCCTCTTGTTCTTTTGTCATAATTTAATCCCATAGGTCATTGCCGTGGGTTGGCAATTTTGAAGCAGTTTCTTTGCTCTCACTAATCTTCTTCGGACTAGACCAAATGAGCTAAGCAAAGGATGATGTCTAAATCTAGTCACATTAAAGTTGCTAGTTAATCATGTGATGTCACTTCCTTCTTTAGTTCTTACTCTAAAAAATATTATTGGTTTATTTAGCATGCTGTAACCTAAGGGGTCGTTTGGTTGGGAGTAAGTTATCTTGGGATTTACTAGTCCCATCATGTATATGATATAACTTATACCATCACTAAGTGTAAACGGTGGGGTAAATAATTCTATGACTATCTACACCTCCAACCAAACACAGAAAATAATCCCACATTTTGTTCGAAGAAACAAGCTTCCGTTATCGTCCAGCGGTTAGGATATCTGGCTTTCACCCAGGAGACCCGGGTTCGATTCCCGGCAACGGAATTTTTGGTTTTTTTAATTTTAATTAAAAGAAATGGAACATCATTAGATTCATTTTAGTATAAAAAGATGGACATTTTACTTCAAATGACATTTTATTTGGGAAAATATAAAAAAGGGTCAAATCGATACCATTTATCATTTTACAAGAAAAGAAATCAAAGAAATAGTCAAACTGAACTGATAAATTATTTACAGAATTTTTTAATATTATATATACCGAATATATATATATATTTTTTTAATCATATTCACAAAATGTGGCGGGAAGTATGTGAGAGAAAATACTTATCCACTCAAGGACAAAACTGCGTGTCCAAAAACTGAACTAACGTTTCAAATTATTAGCCAACAATGGCTACTCTCTGTTTGTCTTCATCTTCTTCACTTAAACTTCATGAAATCTCCACTGTTATTCATTCTTTCCCAGCAAATCCTAATCTACTTATTTCTTCCCCCAGAAGAAGACCATTTTCCGATCGTTTTCCGGCCGTCAATTATGTACCGGAATCTTTGAAATGGACGGCAAGAGTATCCTTCTTTCCCTTTTTCTCCACCAAAATTAAAGACACGGAGAGCCTTAAGCAGGAGCTTCTCGAAGCCATAGTCCCACTTGATCGCGGTGCTGAAGCCACTCCTGAAGACCAAAAGCTTGTTGATCAGGTGGGTCACCTTGTTTTACAAACTTCTGTTGTGTTGAATTTATATATATGTATTATCATTGGCTTTCTCTTTAGTCGATTTTCTTTTCTCATATCTAGTATTTATGCATTTGGGGCTTGATATTGTTGAGATGACGGTCTTCTGAAAACAACCTCTCTATTTCTATGAGGTAGTGATAAGCTTTGCATATATTTTATCCTCCCCAAACCCCACTCGTGGAATTCCACTAGGTATGTTATTGTTGTTGCTGTTGTGAATTATTCATAGGTATTGTAGTTTATGATGCTGTTGAAGTTGAAAAGTTGTTATTTAGGACTTAATTGCAATATGAGTTCAGATGAGGGGTTCACACAATTGACGATTCAGTAGGCTATTGTATAAGGTAGGCATTTTGGTTTCAGGTGAAGGGCATGTTGCACTTGTAAGATAAGAAAATTACAGATTTGTATGTCTATCAATTCAAGTTTAGATGAATTGATTCACACATTCAGGAACATGCGCAATTAGGATTATGCTCAAAGCATCCATGATATCATTACATGTCGAGGATATAATTAGTTCAATTTGTGAAGCTGTATTTGATATCCTCTCTGGCCTTAGTAAATTGACTTGTGGGTGGGTGCTGAATGGTGATGGGGGAATTTTTGGTTGATAGAGAGAAGCCTTTTGGTTCCTTTTTTCGCTGCTGGTGCATTACCAGCCTAATGTGTATGCAGATTGCAAGCAAACTTGAGGCAGCTAATAAAGTGAAGGAGCCCCTGAAGTCAAGCTTATTGAATGGGAAGTGGGAGCTTTTGTATACTACATCTCAATCAATTCTGCAAACAAAGGTCTGATCTTTTCTTTCTTATACACATTTCCAGAAGCTATGATGCTCCTGCTCATTTATCATCTCTGTGTGCATAGAAAGGGAAAATACATAGGTGGTTAATCACTTCTACCCTCTTGTTCTTTTGTCATAATTTAATCCCATAGGTCATTGCCGTGGGTTGGCAATTTTGAAGCAGTTTCTTTGCTCTCACTAATCTTCTTCGGACTAGACCAAATGAGCTAAGCAAAGGATGATGTCTAAATCTAGTCACATTAAAGTTGCTAGTTAATCATGTGATGTCACTTCCTTCTTTAGTTCTTACTCTAAAAAATATTATTGGTTTATTTAGCATGCTGTAACCTAAGGGGTCGTTTGGTTGGGAGTAAGTTATCTTGGGATTTACTAGTCCCATCATGTATATGATATAACTTATACCATCACTAAGTGTAAACGGTGGGGTAAATAATTCTATGACTATCTACACCTCCAACCAAACACAGAAAATAATCCCACATTTTGTTCTGGAATTATTATACCTTATACCTCATACCAAACGACTCCCAAGTGTATTGATAGTTAGGTTCAAGAAATTGGGTCAGATATGAGAAGAACTGTGATTAATGTAGAATGGTCTTTTCCACTTTCCTTCTCCTTCAAATTCTTTTAAGTACAAAGGGATATTACTTGGTTCAGTTTACATGGTCTTCCATTTTCTGATGCTTCCTCCACTTTCTGCATTCATCATCAGAATAATATGGTTGATTGAGTGATTATATTTATGATAGGGGTTTTCTGTCCTTGATAATCTTTCAATACATAGTCATTGCTTTGAGTTAACTCCATTATTATTGAAGATTATCATGCTTCTGGTTAAATCTTGAGATGAACAAACTAGGAACAAAAGAATGCGGCCATGATTCAAATATCAAGCATAATAAGTGATGCTTTCTATTTGCAGTGACGTCTCAGAGGCTGCCTTTAATATTTTTGCCTTCTTCTTCTGAGAGTGTTGGATGATTGATTCCTTCTGTTTTGTAAAAGTTGGTTTTAGATCACAATTTTCAATTTTTCTTTCTCAACTCCAAACATCAACATTATGGAAGATGTAGTCTAAAGTGCATATGACAACAAACTTCTTAAAGGGAAAAAAGAAGTCAGCAACTTAAGTTGAACTTATGACCAGTATTCTGATGTGTTTATATTTTTGTTTTGCTGAGCTCCATTTATAACTGTAGTGACAAGGCTCTTGTTCATTTATTATCGTGGCAGAGGCCCAAATTCTTGAGAGCTAATGGAAAAATATACCAGGCTATCAATGCAGATACATTGAGGGCTCAGAATATTGAAACATGGCCATTTTTCAATCAGGTTTCTTTTTTCTTTTATCTCATAGAAAAATATCAAAAAATCTGCAGTCTTTCTTTTTTCTGCTGTGAAATATTATCCGATTAAATCTGTAACTTGTGAAAATTTGCCTGTTTCTCTAGTTATTGTATTAGCAAGGCTCAGAAAATCTAGGCAAGTTTGTTTTATTTTCAATTCAAGGACTACATTCTTTTAGCAGGAGTACTAGGGCTGCACCTCAGTTGGTTCATACACACACGTCCATTTGGTGACTTGATTTTCTGGTCTGTGATTCATATTGGATATCTCTTTAGTTTTGTCACCTTCATGAGTACATGCAGCCTGTGAATTTCAAGGTGATCTTTCTCAAAAATATTTGTGAACTTTGAAGAAGTTTTGCCCCCTCCCCAACTTCTAATGTTATGAATATTTCCATAAATAAACCACACTGTAAAAGAAAAAGATTGATTTGATATCAGTATTAGTATGTGATTTAGTTGTAATTTATGAACTGTTAGAACTGCTTCATTTTATGGAAGTTTGCTGTGAAAAAGGTAATGTACAAAACTGATGATGGATTTCAGTTGAGACAGATATCACAGGCTGTCTTTTGCACCTTTGAAAGTTGCAATAATTGTATTTTTCGTCGTGATGAGATTCTCATTGTCCTGGATTCCAAAAGAAAAACTCGACATACGTTTAAGAAAGGGTTGTCCCTGTCAGTTACTATGAAAAGGAAATATTTCCTTTTGATTTTTGCAATAAAGTTGAAGTAAGTTTTCTAAGGTATCTGCAGGCCACTGCCAATTTAGTTCCTCTTAGTGCACGGAGAGTTGCTGTAAAATTTGACTCTTTCAAGATAGCAGGTCTGGTAAGTAACCTTCATTTTGGCAAGGAAATTTAATTAGCCTGCATACTATTGTATTCATTAAGCAACAAGATGTTTCTGCTTGATTTTCTACATTACTTCATTATCAAGCATCAACAGGGAGACACATGCTGCACCTTGCTACTCTTTTTACCTATCTCCCCATCTACTACTAGAAACATTAAATGAAATTTATAAAGCTTTGCTTAACATTTCTTGGATCAAACTTTCTTCTGGTTCATAGATTCCTATAAAGAACCGCGGAAGTGGTCGTGGTGAACTTGAAATCACATACCTGGATGAAGAACTAAGGTAAAGGAAAAACCCACTGTTTTCAATTGTGTCAAGGCCATGCTCTCTCTCCTCTTATTGGCCATGAATCTGTTCTTTAATTTTCTTTGGCATGAGAACAGTGAACTACGATGCATCTTGTGCTCTGACGGCTAATTGGACAACCATAATCCGACAGTAAAAGCAATACATTTGTAATGAAAAGTCACTATTAAAATAATAGAGGTTAATTACGGTCCTCTACCTGACTTCTCCTCATCCACTCAAACATGGTCCCTCTTTACATCACGATAAGTGGGTGATTGGGGTAGCAAGTATCACATTCTTATGATAATCTGGGAAATAGTTCTAGAAATAGAACTGTTTGTCCATCACCTTCTATATCTGGTTTATTTGTCATGTTTAATCTTGTTTTTCATGCAACATCATTTGTTACAGGATATCAAGGGGCAACCAAGGAAACCTCTTTATTCTAAGAATGGTGGATCCATCATATAGAGTCCCTCTTTAAACAAGGATCCTGTGGATAGTGATTGTTTCAAGCAGGCGCTCTTAGAACCATTTCAGTTGGACTTCAGGGTTGGAAGTAGTTCTCAGAAGTATTTCAGTTCATTGCTGGAAACTAGATATATGTCGGAAGCGTACATGCTTGAGCAGATCTCCAGTCAGCATTAACAAAGATATGCTTCATGGTAAAACTAAACAGCATAGTTCAAGTGAGCTAGCTTGACATGTTTAATGTGCTATGATTAACCATCATAATAGCAAAATAAACTCGTTCTTGTAGTTGGATCAAGCAAGAACTGCTCTCTTGATTTTAAAATGTGTGAATCAGAAATGACCTTTCTTTTTCTGAAAAGACACCAAGAGAAAGGATGTAATTTGAATAACACCTTGTCACATTGAATGAATTGTTACTTTTCTGAGAGGTGATTTTTATAACGAGTTAATGACTTTTTTGATAAGGTATAATTTGTTGGTTATAAATAGAGAAGTTTTTTTCCTGAATTTCTTTTGCATATTTTTCTTACGAATAAAATGCTTGTAAGTGGATATTAGTACTGTTTATCATGTCAAGATACAATTTTAATTTATTTTTAAAGGTGATAAATTCTTTTGAAGAAAATCGCACATTTGATAGAGAAGAATTAGTTCTCATCCGGATCAAGAGGATGTGTGCGCACCAATAGAAGAATTGAAGTACTAAAGAACTCAATTCTTTAAGATTCAAAATATAATTTACGATTATGTTTAGTTCATGAGCTTGGGGGTGACAATTGAACAAGTTGGGTTAAATTTAAGCGAGTTATAATGAATCAAGATAATAAATGAGTCAAGATTCAACTCAATTCAAATATGTTTGGATCAAAATAAATTGAATTAAAATGGGTTGAGTAATATATTAAACAACGGGGAAAACCCAACATTTGGAAGCACAAAATGAAAAACATCAGCACAAAGTAAAGAATAAGAATCTTGATTGAAACCAACTCCAAATATCTGACAGAAACTGATTGCCGGAATTGACGGGTAAAGAAGATAATCCAAAAAAACAGAGTTTTCTCATGTTCCAAAACTCTCAATTATTGTATTTTATTACAGAGCACGGCGAGAAAAACAGAGCATGTCCGTATGGACGAAATCAATAGGAACACATATGAAAAGGTTAACCCATCAATCATCTTCCTCCTCTTCTTCTTCCTCACAACCTAACAAATCAATGGCTGCTTCACTATCTTCCCTTTTCCTCTCAAACCCTCGTCCTTTTCGTCCTCCTATAAACCCTAAATCCAATCCCCATCTCGTTTTTCCTCTTCGTACCCTCAATTTCTCCGCTAATTCTAACCCACCCCCTCCTAACCCCAATGCAAAACAACCACCCACAGTCAAAGGACCGCCGTTGCAGGATGAGAAGAAGTCGTTTGCGGTGGCGACCGGCGAGCTTTTCCTTGGCATTGCTTCACGAGTTTTGAGGCGGGGGAATAGTTTAGTTAATGGGTGGAATGAGGAGCCGGCGGGTGTGACTATGTTCAAGGATGATGAAGAGAGTGAATCCTACTTTTTGAAAAGGAGGAAGGAAGGGATAGCATCGGTGGTTGAGGATCCCGTTCAGCCGGAGGTTTTGTGGGAGCAGACGGAGAAGGATGTGGAAGCAGAGAAGAGCCTCAAAACGATGACTAGCCCTGGATTTAGCTTCTCTGCTGCTGGACTGCTGTTTCCCTATCATCTTGGGGTTGCTAAGCTTCTCATTGAGAAGGGTTATATCAAGGTTTGACATATTCTTCATTACAAGTAATTAGTATCAGCTTTTTTCTCAAAACTTTATTTAAACTTGGTTCATCTAATACATTGAGAATTTAAGGTACCTATGGACCTTCTCGTGTTTTCAAGATAAGAATTTTATTGAGCTTTTCCTCTGATTAATCAAGCATCTTCATTTGCTAATAAGCTTATTGTGTGAGAGGATTACAACTTGTTGAATGGTTGTTACCTATTGTATTGTGGTGTTGGTTTAAATACACGTGTTAAATCTATCATTATGTAACGACGAGAAGTCTCATTTTGTGTAACAGTTTCGCATGATAGTGTGTTACCCTTTTTTCCCATCATTTTGTTTTTACTTGTTATCTAATAATTCTATTTTGTACTTTATCCTATCCATTCCATACCATACTTTATCTTGTAGGTTTATCTTTCAAATTGTTGATGTGCGATGGAAAACGATACAATCTATTCAAACGTTGTATTCATCAAAAGACATACAATATGATACAATACAACATACTAATACAATATAATATGATACATTATGAAACAATATGTAACAAACCATCCAAACAAAGTGTAAGGTCCGGAAATTTCCTTTCACGATGGACATTAACCCACTGGCGGGATGGTCTTGGTTGAATATTCTTTTTTGTATTACAAAGATGTCTTTTCACAGCCCGACATATTTCTTCTTTCCCAGGAGACAACGCCGCTAGCTGGTTCTTCTGCTGGTGCAATTGTCTGTGCAGTGGTTGCCTCTGGTGCCAGTATGCAAGAGGCTCTAGATGCTACTAAAATATTAGCTCAAGATTGTCGGCTCAAAGGGACAGCATTTCGCCTTGGGGTAAGTGTCATTAACAGAATTTCTTATTGTGCAAGCTATAAAAACCATACCCATTCGTAATTATGTTTTACAACTGATAGGGTTGGTCTCAGTTCAAATTCTATGAAACAGGTTTAATCTATAAATCACAGTCCAATAACACACCCAGTGTATTCCCACAAGTAGGGCAGCTATAAATCATAGTCTTTTGAAATAGAACAGATCAATTGAAACTTTTTAATGTGTCTGGCTCAATCGAAGTGTATGAATTGTGTATATAAGAGTAAAAAACTTAAAAGTGACAGGTGTATAGCAATTTTAATCATGACTTGATTTGTTTACTTAAAATTGCAAACTCTTATTTGGAGACAGAGTGCAGATTTTCTATCTCACTCGGAAATACCTTGATGTGGTCAAATGCTTATTTTGTGTCATTTAGATTTTCTACAGTATTATTCTTGAGGACTAGTATTTGGCTTTTTTGGTAGTTAAATGTTAAAGCATCTAAAAATGTCATTCTGCACCAGGCTGTTCTTAGAGAAGTTCTTGAGAAATTTCTTCCAGATGATGCTCATATCAGATGCAATGGAAGAGTTCGTGGTAAGTGTAGACAAACTTTGTTCATATTAGCTGATATTTGAAGCTCTTCCGAAAAATCGTATGGTTTCTCTGAGTTGAGAATGATGTAGTCATTTCATCCCAGTTGCTGTAACACAGATACTTTGGAGGCCCAGAGGCTTATTGGTTGATCAGTTTGATTCAAGGGAAGATCTTATCAACGCTGTCTTTACTTCTTCATTTATCCCTGGGTATACATTCTTTCTGGCTTTATTAGCTTCTCTTTTATCTCATTTACTCTAAACCTGCAATTATCACGAACCACAGATATCTTGCTCCAAGACCAGCCACGTTTTTCAGGAAGAAACTGTGTATTGATGGGGGCTTGACACTGTTTATGCCACCGACATCTGCTGCTCAGACGGTAAATTCTTAAGAAATTAGTTAAATAGTCCGCTAAACTGGACATGTCTAGTCATGGCTACCTTTCTGTGTCATTTGCAGATGCTAGTTGTAGATTGATTTTGCTAATGTTTGTCCTATGTATGGAAATTATTTTGAAGAGGAAAAGCATTTCATAGTCACTGATGTTCCCTTCTAAGAAAAATGCTTGACCTATACATTTATGTTGACTCAATCCAACCCATCAAGTCATCTGATAACTAGCTGTCAACTGAAGCCTTGTGTGCGGCTCTGGAATTAGTTCGGAGTTGCTAATATACACATAATGGTCTACTGCAAATTAGTAGTCTTTCCTGCTTTATAAGTTTTCTGAAATCAGAATGCGTTTTCCCTGTCCGTCGTGCTCTGCTAATGTAGCCTAAAACTATTACCAGTAAATTTGCATGTCTCCTTGGGTTGCTGATTACCTTTAAGTCTTAAGATTTTATCTGCATGTTTGATATGTAACTTACTTGTCTGTAGTCTTTTGCACGAACTTAATTACCTTCTTGATTTTCCTTTCGCGGTGGGTGCCAATACTATATTTTCCCAGTCTTCATCCTGTTGCTTGTCCTCCCTTGTTACATTTTCCAGCATTTATTTGCAACAGTTCATTATTTTTTGGGTAACGGTGGTTTAGGCATGGTAAGTAATCACCTTGTGTTTTTTGTGTCCACTGCGACACGAACCCTGGTCTCCAAGGTTAGCACCCATTTCATTCACCACGGTATGCGCCCTTGAATGCTAACAATTTAAGCTTTTTACATGCTAGTTCTACAATAGAAACATCGATGACTTGTCAGGATATTGATTTCTGTTCAAATGATTCCTGGAGGTAGTTAACAACTGATTGGTTGTATCCAGGTGCGCGTTTGTGCATTTCCAGCCAGTCGTTTGGGATTGAAAGAAATTGGGATAAGTCCTGACTGCAACCCTGAAAATAGGGCCACTCCTCGCCAGGTACTCGAACATCCTACAATCAATTGCTAGTTTTCTCTAATGATAGACCCATAACAAATTCTCTCTCATCTATTTTTTTGGCCACATTTTGCAGCTTTTCAATTGGGCACTTGAGCCAGCAGAAGATGATATTCTTGATAAGCTCTTTGAACAAGGTTATTCCGATGCAGGTGTGTGGGCCCAGGAGAACCCGGTTGGCGACTTGGTTCAAGGTGACAGTTCTTCCATAGGCGGCAGTCTTGTACAATAGCTTTGTTATAAGGATTGATTTAGTTCAAGAATATATGATACTACTCAGCTCTAGGGTACACTTCAACAATGATGGAGCTGTTCCCTTAACAAGGAGGTTATACCAAGGGGTTGAAAACTGGTGGTTGGTTAGCAGCAAGATTTTGTATATAACATTGCTAAGATGTAAATTGTAAAGGAGGGGGTAACAAAAGGATGCATAGGATTTTGGATATGGAGTACTATTCGGCTCTACACTTCCTATACCATTTACTGATGAAAGGAAGTAGCAGTCCACTATATTAGAGACTCTAGTCATAGTAGACCTTTTCAGTAACATATTGTTGTGGAGAGAGGGAAGTTTGGTGTCTTGAATATTCCATTTTGAAGTGATTGTTGTTGTAAAATAGTACATATTTGTGATATTCTGTAATATCAACAAGATTAATATCATAATATATGGATCATGATTTTGTATTTGCTCATATCTCTAGACGCTTTGTTTAATTATTCTATTTTTCTGCATGAAAAAACAGCAAAAACAATAGATGGAGATGCGGGGTATCGATCCCCGTACCTCTCGCATGCTAAGCGAGCGCTCTACCATCTGAGCTACATCCCCATATACAATTTTAATTAAATAATATTATATTGATCACTATTTCTTTTCTATATTTATTTTCAACTGTTCAAATTATCCTTAACAAGATTATTTATAATTACACAAATATTTATGATTTACTTTAAATTATAAATTTTAATTTTTTTTAAATTTTATATTCAACTAAATATTATCACATAAATTGATACGAGAAGAGTACAATATTCTGCCAATTTTTTTTGAAAAACACTAGATGGAAGTGGATCGGACTGCCCCACTATAGTGTTTTCCTTTTACAATTCTGTTAAACGTGATACTCGAACAATGATGGGAAAGGTTCAAAAAAGTGGAAAAGGAAGTACACCAATTGAGAACAGAGAAAAATTGATTAAATAGTCTGCCACATGTGAATCATATGGAGCTTTTAAGTTCATATTCAACCACATATTATTGACACTTTAAACTACATCCCTTGTGCCTTGTCACTTACATATAACAACATCAAGTTTGGCATGGAAATACAAATAGATTAAAGTCAATCATGTTGTTAATACAGGAATATAATCCGCTAGAAGGAAAAGAAAGAGATAAGTGAGGAGAAGGCCCAAAGCCTTCTTCGGTGAAAATTTAAAGGGACGAAGATCAAAAGACTAAGTGTGCTACTTATTTTCTGATGTCTTCTATTCTCATTAAGAGCTTTCTTTTATAGAACAAAAGTTGAATCTCGCCTTAATGTGAAACAATTTTACGTACCACTGAAAAAAACTATCTTGTACTATGTGCTATAAATTCTATGATGCTACACCTGAAGTTGATTGGAACAGGTAGGTGTGTGTCTCAAGATTTTGAACTCTTTGAGGGTTGTTATGAAGGTGTCGAGTCGTAAGGGATATCTGATCGTGTGATAATTTTGCACATACAGGTGCAAAGGTGCATTATGACACATCGGGAGCGGCTCCTCTACATTTTTTTGTGACAAGTACTTATATGAGCCTGATTTTACTCCGCGTCATTATCCTTTTCATTCTTTTTACTAGTCCCAATTTCCCCCGATACACGTATTTACTCTTAATTTTTTAAGAAAATTTAAATATATGTGATATTACAAGCTCCAATTAGCATTTTAAATCATCTTGTAAAACGATTGGAAGCTTCATTTTGGCAAAGCTTCCTGGCGACCTTTTGTGAGAAATAGAAATATTATGAGATTATAGCAAAGATTGGAAGTTGAGGACCAAATTTGAGTTTCTAGAACTTCAAGTCTTCAATAAATTTTATAAGTAGACTTGCCACCAATATGAATTGCGGCGAAGTGACGAGAGTGTTTTACCCTTAATTAGAGACTTCACCCATAAATCGGACTATGCAAATTCGAATTTAGTGAGGCTTCATCGTGAATTGCTGGATATCGGATTGGACCTCAAACCCCACCTAAGAAGATGGAAAAAAGAATATTTGTACTCTAAAAATGAAAATTATTTACAAGCAGCTAAACCCCCTATTTTCAACTATTTTCGCACGTTTCATGCCATGAGAATATATATATATATATATATATATATATATATATATATTGATGGTATCAAAAAGAAAGAGACAATGTTTCGCTGAAGCCATTTGATACCATCAGAGTATGTGTATACATACACACACACTCTGTACTCTAAAAATGAAAATTATTTACAAGCAGCTAAACCCCTTATTTTCAACTATTTTTGCATGTTTCATGCCATGAGAATATATATATATATATATATTGATGGTATCAAAAAGAAAGAGACAATGTTTCGCTGAAGCCATTTGATACCATCAGAGTATGTGTATATATACACACACTCTGATGGTATCAATGAAAACACTACTCAACTACTCCTTGACACTATTAGAGTATATAAACTCTAATTACATCAGGGAGGAATATTCAATGCTTCAATAAAAATACTGCTCAATTATGGCTTAGAGCCCGTTTGACTTAGTTGGAAAAAAAAGCTTTTAAAAGGTACTTTAAAAGTACTTTTTAAAGTGCTGAAATTTTGTTTGAAAAATAAGCAGTTAAAATTTTATTTGAAAAATAGCTGAAAAAAAATTGTTGATGTGTTTGGCACATAAGTGTTGCTAAACACTTTTTTAATTAAAAATGTATGTCTGAAATATCCTTCAAGCTGTTAACATTATAAAAATTGATTACTTTAAGATTTTTCTGTCGAAAAAAATAAAATAAAGTAAAATAAATCTATATTTTGATTCAATATCAATATAAACTTATTTAAGTAAATTTTATATACACAATTTAAACATGATTAAGATATTCAATTGCCAAAATATACTAATCATTCCAATTTTCTCTTGCCCTCTCAATAAACTTTCAACATTTAACCAACCAATAATGCTTATTCTTTCTAATGACATGAACTCGCTTCTTATTTCACATAAAGAATTTAAGATATTTTTTAATTATATTCAGAATAATAATATTTATTTATCATTCACGTATTTCACTTATTATCATAAATTATTTATTAAAACAATAGTGAAAGAAGGACAATATATATAAATAAACATATATTCATATTACAATATTAGAATGTTTGATACAGATAAAAATGTTTAAATAGGTAAGGATATTTTTGGAAATATGAAAAAATATTTAGGATAAATAGGTAATTTTTAACTTATTTTAAATAAATTTTAACTTTTTTAAAAATTATTTTAAAAATTGACAAATACTTTTATAAGCTAAAAAAATACTTAAAAATAGATTTGATCAATTTTTAAGTTAAGCCAAACGAACTCTTAATATCATAAGAGTATATATACTCTGAAGGTATCAAAGTTAAAGAATCAATGGATCAGTGAAAATACTACTCTTTTATTCTTTCAATAAATAGAAATAAGCAGTACTTCAATAAAAAATTTACTCAATTATTACTTCATACCATCAAAGTAGCCTAGAGTATTAAGCTTAGTACTATATATAATTGATGTCACCGAGGAAAAAAAAGGACCTGCACAAAAGCAGACCGTACGATGCCTTGTTTATAATTTGTACATTAGATCCTAAAACTAGAAAGGAAAGAAAGTTAACCAAAGATTACCAGTAGACTTTCTTCTCCAATTGAAACACTCCAAAAATCAAATTCATCTGAGAAGCAATGTTAATGGTTGTTGAAAGTTGAAGAAGATGCACGGCAAAGTTGTTGCAGGAGTAGAAATAGTATTAAGTCCTTCATCAGCTTTTTGTGGAATCCCTCACCGCCGTCATCATCTAAAGACTCTTTGCTGCACCAACAATTCTTCTTCTTCTTCTTCTTCTTCTTCATCGGAGCCTAAGTTCAGGTTCAATCTTGGGAATGATAGGAAGTGGAAGTTCAAAGATATTGATGCCAGTGAGTTTCGTTACCCTTTTCTTCAATTTCTTTCTTCTCGCTCTTTCCGTGTACTAGCGGGTTTAAGTAGAAAAAAT
Source organism: Solanum virginianum (assembly GCA_000787875.1). Lineage (NCBI taxonomy): Eukaryota > Viridiplantae > Streptophyta > Magnoliopsida > Solanales > Solanaceae > Solanum > Solanum virginianum. The sequence continues at coordinate 79,313 of DF358287.1, forward strand.
TTACTCTTGTACGACTTTCAAGATTTCAAGATTCGTTTAGTTTGGTTTGGGGCTTCCCATGTTAGTTAAGAGTAAGTGGGAGACTCCGAAAACCTATAATACACAGCTTTAATTTGCCATATGATATAATAAACCAACAATTCCATTTATCCATAATAGAATTCAAGATTCATTGTATTGTGTTTGGTAGTGAGGACTTGTCCAGTATATGAAATAAGTACATATATTTATTTGCACCTTAGTCTTAGTTTTACTTAAGTGTCAAATTAGTTAAAACCGTCCAGGAAATACATTAAGACTTCTTTCAAAAGTTTGGAATTGAAAAGGGAGATTAAGGAATAAGCTTCTGTATGCAACATAATAGTGCTAGAACTACAAGTGCAATGCATGAGGAAGACAGGAAGAAGTAGAAAAGAAGCGGGGAGGATGAATAGGTATGGTTTGATTTTCAAGGATAAATGTATTGGAGCATATTGTTCTCACTGAATGTTGTGCCAGTCCTTCAAGTGTTCCCACCAATTTTTCTCAAGTAAGTGGAGTTTAGCTTTGGATTGGTGGTAGCAAAGTCTCCCAATCCCACTTCTTCAAGGGAGCAAAATGATAGCTTCTTAACTAATCATAATATCGGTTAATTAATGCATGGATGATTTTTCTCCAAAACATTTGCAAAACTGAAGTCAAATCATATTTTTATGCCCTGGTTCCACTTGCCTGAGAATACCCAAAAAGTATATTGTGGTTCCTTTTACAGGTACAGTGCAAGAATCAGTAAATCAGTGGCTGTCAAAGACACAGAACTTTTTGAATGAAGTCACTTCACCACTAGTAAAAACTGTAAACGATAAAAGAACCAGTTTTCATGATGATACGCAAGATACGGAGGAAGTATTCATGGCTGAACAGACTGTTGATAGTAAAATGCCGAATGGTGATCTTTCTGTAGCTGCCATTCTTTCCATTGAGCAATTTAGCAGGTAAGATGCATTTTATGGTCTTACATAATTGGAACCACTTTATTTTGCATCAATCTGCTTGATTTTATGTGTCTATCTTGGAAGTGTCTGCTTTAAATATTTTTTGATTTCTTAGGTATTGTGATGAATATCTGCCCAAAAGGCAGGCCTCCAGTAGATTTAAGGTAATTTAGGACATCTTCTCATATCAAGAAGTCCTCTTTATGTCTGCTGAGCATGTGCTAGAAAGGTTGGAAGTTGGATGTATAAAGGGTTTTCTGTGTTAGAGAGATGTGTCACAAGGATTTGGCCTCAAGGTCAGGGGAAAATTGTGTGTTCGGTTTAATTTTTTAGATAAGTCAGTTTCATGATAATTCTCCCTCATTTCAATCTAGGTGAACCATTGATTGGACATGAAATTCAGAATGTTCATTTGACTTTATAGAATAAAAGTGGTAGTTTCTATTTAGGCAACACATGCAATGTTTGTCTAACAGAGAAAACATAATATTAAAGTTTGATTGATTAGTTAATTATACTTAAATTCTTGAAATTTGTGAAAGTCTCTAAAAGATTTAGACATTTATTCTACACTGTACTATAACAGCTGATATGTGGAGTATGCTCTTTCCCCCTTTTGGACTAGTCTGTCTTGTCTGATGGTATCATTGAGACATTTATTCTGCACTGTACTATAACAGCTGCTGTGTGGAGTATTCTCTTTCCCCTTTTTGGACTAGTCTGTCTTGCCTGATGGTATCATTGAAGCATATGAAAGTTAGTGTTCATGCAGAGTTGGAAAATCCATCCAAAAATAACTTGTTTAATGGTGTGCCTGCTTCTAATTTTTCGGTGCATATGGATGAAGGAAATTGTAGATATGCGGATAAGATATGAACTCCTTATCCTGTACATATAGTTAAGTGCTTATTGAACTTATTTAGTTGGCCCAATTAGGTGCCTGTATCTATCTGTGATCATTTTTTGGATTGTGTTTGCTCCTTAGTATGGACTAGCTTTTGCACACGCTATCTCTTTTTCATGTAATATTTTGTTTGCATCTTCGTGATGCTATTTAGTGAAATTACCCATACTTCACTTAAAAAAAACCGATGGATGGGGTAAAAAAGAGTTAACTTCTCATCATGTGGCACATTTAAGCACATCCCAAACTTGGGCTTCTTTGGGACATACTATTTAGGAGTGCAAAACTTCTTAATGAGGAAATTTTTGAAGTCTATCCTAATCACAAATTCTGGTTTGGTCATTGTCCTAAGTAGACATCCAAATACCCCAGTCTATACATACAAAAATATGATGATAAAAGGAGTTATTTTAAGGGATAAAAGAGACTTAAAATCATGGAATGTGGAGCTGGTTGTCTCAAAATACCTGCATTCTCTTGAAATCCATGTAAAGTTAACTAATAAGAGAACAAAATATAAGCAGAAGGTTCACATAGGCAATATTGGTTCGTTGAGATAAAGATTTGGTCGGTGTTTGTACATTTATATTCGTTTTGGTGCCTGTCAGGAGTTTTTTAGTTTGGTTAGATATTAATGTGTCTCTTTAGGGATGACTGATGAGTGATGTTTAGAGAACCTTCAGTTTTAGAAAACCATTTTCTTTTATGGAAGAGAAACCTGTCTGGATCCAACCCTTAAGGACCCAGCATGACCTTCAGAACTCGGGGATAATGGGCACACCTGTCTTTAATTTTGGAAAACTTCAACTGACTAAAATAAAGTTAGTGGTATTAGAATGAAATGTGCCTGAAATGAAATGCCGGTGGATAAGAGGATTCATGTAGTTACTACCGTAGTTTTTTGTCCTCTGATTTCTGGTACTATTTGCTGCTTCTTATACTTCGATTATCATATTATTGTATGATTTATCATGCTTTCTTTAGTAGTTTGCCATTGCTTCTTCACTTTCATTATTTCCTTTTCTGCAATGCTTTTTTAACTTTTTCATTGAGCTGAGGGTCTATCGGAAACAACCCTCTACCCCAAAGTAGGGGTAAGGTCTGCGCATACTCTACCCTCCCCAACCCCACTTTGTAGGATTACATTGGATGTGTTGTTTTGAGAGGGGGAAGTCGAGTGGGGAGAGTTTAGTTGGTTTTAGGAAGAAATCCAACAAAGTTATAGAACTTGATCATGATATCCTGAAACATGTGGTTTAATACTCTTGGTGTTGGGTGATGCAAAAATCTTTTTGACATTTTTACACATCCTTGTCCTTGCAGCCTCCACTCCTTTTAGGTAGTTATTATTGCTACTGGGTGTTAAAATTGCGGACATGAGCTTACAATGTTTTTATCTGTGGTTAGCTTCAATGCCCAACAAACCAATGATGAGTAAATATATATTTTTTAAATTAAGATGTCTACTTGTATATGACATATGTATATGTGCAGGATGAACGGATTGACTGGGCAGAAAATGCAGAAGATATTCAAAGCGCTTGTTCCTGAATCTGTTCATAATGATGCTCGCAATTTGGTTGAATACTGCTGCTTTAGGTTTCTGTCAAAGGATACTTCTGTCTTTCATCCTTGCCTGAAGGTTTTTCTGGCTTTAACTACATGTTATCTTTCTTAGTCTTCCATCAGCTTCTCTTTAATTTTTTTTATGAGCATAACATGTCTTTTCCTTTATGAAACTGAAGTTCTTTTTGGAGCTAGACATCTTATGTTCACTTGCTCCTCCATCGCAGCCCCTCCAATCCTATTAAGGAGAGCCTAATTTTCCATTTATTAGCTTGAAAATATCATGAAAAGTTTCTTGTATGGTTTTGCCCTATTCTTCAAGTGGTCTCTGCTTGTTGATTTTCTACCAAAAGACAAACCCAAACTGGATTAGAGCATGCAACTCTTAGATAAGTTGAAGTATCTCTGTGATCCTGTTAGTCATCATCTCTTTTGGTGTGGATGTTAAACTGTTTTAATTCTACTTTTGGTTTTAGTTTCTAAAAAAAGTTTAATATCTTGCCAGGTACTTGTGTCTATTATGATGAAGAACGAAAATTTGCTATTCCGTTGATTCAGCACAATCTGAGAGTTGTAGTCTAGGATCAGTAAATATTGGTTTGAACTTGTCAAAGTATAGAAGAGAAGAAAAGAAGTAAAACAATGGTAGAAACCTTGAAATCTCTCCTAGTTCGCCCGGGAATAAGAACACTTCCATTTACTTAGTTTTTCTTTCTATGCCTGAAGTCTCTCTATAAGTTTGCTTTAAAGAAATATAAGCTCAATATTTTTCAGATAGGGATGAGTGGTAAAAGTTAAAGATTCATCTTTACTCATTCATTAATATTTTCAGATGTTATTGCAGGAACGTGCATTCCAGCGACTGATTTTCGTAACAATGCTTGCCTGGGAGCAACCATATAGCAGCAAAGGAGACTTACGAGTTAAATTTGCAGAGAAGCATTCTCTCCAGGTTCGTTCTCCGCTCTTTAGATCTCATAGATGATCGGTTGTATGTGACGTGGGCCACTTTAAGGGTAGGTTGTTGGCTTCAGGCTGTTGTTACTGTAAACTTTTAGTCAACTGTAGATGCATTTTCAAAGACAGCTGATGATAAATAAGATATCATCACTCACAATTTTATGGCATCTTATATCACTCTTATGGTGATCTGCCAGAAGATAAATTTCTGGTGATGTGTATGCTCTAGAACTAACAAGGTCAGTTGATACCATCTTTTCGACCTTTAATCATCTTGCCTCTGCCAAGAATCGGCATATATTCTGTCTTTTCTCTGTGATTTTTGCCTTCTTTTTCTTTTCTCAGTTTGTTCTTGAGTTGTGGAAGGAGAGTAGGGTATTCTTGATATGCCAGTCTTCTCTATTCTTTCACAATGGTTCGTTTATTTCATTGAAGATGCCTATTGTATTTAATCAATTAAGGTGAGGTTTGCTGGTGGTTCTTCCCAGATTTCTAACTTGGATTTGATAGATTGGGACACTGTCAGCAATATGTTCTCTTGTGTAGTCAGATCAAGCTCGATTGTTGAAGTTTTAACAAACTTCCCACTTACCAGAGTATAATTTTGGAGATATTTTAAATGCAATTGATTTTCTGTAACTAGTAGATCTCAGAACATTTTGTAAGAAACAACACTTCTGAAGGGGGGAGGGGGTTACACTTTTGTTGTAGTATACCTGTGGATATATAGATCAACTGTCACCACTCTCAACTTTTTTTGAGAAGCTGCTTGTTGTTTTCCAAGAACAATCTCAAACATTTAAATCTATGACTGAGACGGTGAATAATTTATGGGTAAATGTGCTGTAAAATGGTGGTTGATGAAATCCCTTTGCAGTGATATAATGCATTGTAGGTGTGAATAAACTGGAAATGCTTGACATAGTATTAAATATGGAAGTGAAGGTGTAGTTACTAGATTCACTTCTCTGGATCACTTTTTGGGGCTGGATAAGGAAAGTCTGAGACTGGGTTTACTAGCGCTTTGTTTTGTGTACGATCTCTTGGAGGACCTAGTATTGTCTACTGGACATTTCATTTCCCTAAACCATTTTGTATCTTTGAAGGAAATATAGGGTGGATACCCCTTGGTGGCAATGTCAACAACAATTATATATTTATCTATTAAATTTTACAAAAGGAACTGCTGAGAATGAAGAATATTTAGGAAAGGAGAGGCTGGAGATTGATTCTGTGAGGAGCAAAATCGTTTTGTTCCTAGTCATATGCAGAGCAGACCTCACTTTTGCTTTCCACGTATTCTAATTTGCTTCCATGATGATCAAATAAAAAGTTCTCCCTAATCTGGTAGGATAATTACACTAATATTTTCAAGCTTGGAAAGGTGGCTCCTCCATTGTTCATATGTTATATTTGTTCTCAACTAAGGGTTTCATGATTGTACTTCGCCAAAAAGTTCTTTACTATGAACACAAACACATAAGCGTCTTCATGTTTGAGGAAGACTTAATTTATTTTTCTAGGTTTTTGTTGCATGTACTGCTGTTGCTCTAACCTAAATGTATCTGTTTCTGCTGAAGCTAAAGAGCAGACTAGTTGGAGAAGAGGCTTTTGTTCGTATTGCTCCTGCTGTTGCTGGTGTAGCTGATTGGACAACAGTACACAACCTTTTCAAAGCTCTCGCTGGTAGTGATCGGGGCATCTCATTTACCTCATGGTCCACATATATCAGTGAACTTCTCAAGTAAGCATCCTGTCCTTTGAGTACATAAGTTTCTTATACTATGTTATGTGCATGTGATTGCACAATTTAAATTTATGGTCGATAATCAGCTCACATACACAAAACATCATAATTCATAATGAATATCTAGTTTACTAATTTGACAAATCAATTGCTGTAATAGGATTTCTTGACAATGGGTACTCCCATTCACTTTTGCTACCTGAAATTACATTGTTACAATCCCAGAGAGTTTGTTGTACTACTGAGTAACTATTTCTTTTTTAATAAAATATTGAATCCATGTAAAAAAGAATATGCCAGAATATTATTCGACTTGACTATGAGAAGTAAACTTATCACATAAAACTGAATAGGGCAGGTATGTATGCAGCATTCACATGAATACAAAGCTTCTGAATATTCATATGTGAATCTCCTGCAATTTCTTTCATTTTCTTGTCACTCTAGTTCTTTTTTGTATGATGATGACACACGTTGAACTTCAATGGGGAAACATGGTCAGTGAGGATTCAAATAGCCGACCCAACTTGTTTGGGATTGATGAGTAGTTGTTTTTGTTGTTGTTGTCGTAACATTCTAGTTGTTTGGGTTTATTAGTATTTGGATAGTTCTATCCTTTTAGGAATGGGGAAAATTTTGATTTCTATTTATGACGAGAACTCTTGACTAAGCTTGAAATCTTTAAGTCACTAATACAGTTCTTCTGCTGTTCCTTTTCTTATCTTAGAGTGCATGAAGCACGGAAGTCATACCAGTTTCAAGATCTCTCCCAGCTCCATAACGAAAGAATCTTGTGCATTGCGTCTGGTGGAAAACACCCTGTTCTTAAATGGGAGAATAATATGGCATGGCCTGGAAAACTTATTTTGACTGATGGGGCCCTTTACTTTGAGGTACTTGTTTATAATTATATACTTCCAAAGAACTGTGTAAAGGTATCGTAAGATGCCTGAACCCATAACTGTTGATGGAAATATCTTCTTGTAATGCAGTTTCTTCATTCTTGAGTGTTAACTTTAGTTGGCAGTTCCTTTTAAGTCGTGAAAATTGAGGCAAATGGATGGATAATGATATTTGTTTTTGATTTGGCTAGTTGAAGTGTTGAACAGTTTGCACATTTCATACTGCATAATTGATTCTTGTGTCTTGCAGGCAGTTGGTTTGATGGGAAAAAGAAATACATCAAGATTGGATCTTACAGGAGAAGGTTCATGCATAAAGAGAACAAGAGTTGGGCCTCTGGGCTTTGACTTTCTAGATTCTGCTGTATCTGTCACTTCAGGTCCTCAGTGAGTAAGCTTCTCCAACCAATCCAATGTGGAGTATATCATTCCCTTTCTGTTTTACTTTGGATGGAACTTTTGTTGGCATCTCCAAAGCCTTGAGTAGAGCCTCAAATTAGGCCCACAACTTCATGACAGTACATCAATTACTTTTCGAGAAGTTAGTGCTCACTTCCTTAAATATCACAGATATACAAAGTTGTATCTTTAAAACAAATACCTTTCCAGAAGTTAGTGGTCGCTTTTACACTTCTTCCTTTTTTTCACATCTTGGATAGACCATTATCGTTATCTGGTAGAGGCAAAAGAAGGGATTGCCTGTGTCAACTACTTTTTTTTTTTTTTGGGTGAAGAAAGAAATTTTATATAATAGGCATCAAGAAGATGCAATAAGTACAAAAGGGGGAAGGAGAAGTCATCTTGATACAGAAAGTGCTAAGCTAGGGCAAAAGAGCTGACAAAATCCAACAAGTTAATAGGGCAATATACAGGGGCTAAATTCTGTCAACTGTATAACCTTAAAAGACATCTAACTTAAAAGAGTGTGACGACGAGTTGATAACCCATCAAAGCATCTGCAATTCCTCTCTGTCCAGACACACGCAAATATACAGGCAGGGATCATCCAGATTTTCCTGATGGATTTGTCAACTTTCATCTGAGACCAGCATTCCTAGGTTTCTCTGAAACTATGTGGCATAGTCCAACTGAGTCTAAAAATGGAAATGAACATGTGCCAAATGTCTGCAGCAACTTGACAGTATAGAAAAACATGCCTATTGGATTCTGGTATTTGGCGGCACATGTAACAGTCGTTTCCAACCTGTATCCTTCTTCTAATGAGGTTGTCTAGTGTCAAACATGATTCATGTAGGGGTTTCCAGCTGAAGCAGATTATCATTGGAGGGGCCTTTGTTTTCCAAATGTATTTCCAGGGCCATTTGTTTATGATTCATCAGTGGAGCAAAAATGAGAGTAACCTAACTTCACAGAGCAGGGACCATGCATCCACATAATGCTTTCAGCAATGTCTTGGCTAACCTTCAAGTTTAGCCAGTAGACTCATAGATGAGGAACTTCCCAGTGTTGGAAGTCCCTTCGGTGCTGAATGTACCAGCTGTTGTCTTGCCAATTTTTAACAGATGGTGAAATTTTGATCAATAGCTATCTGATAGAGATCTGGGAATTAGTTCATTAGGATAGTCCCCTGTAACCACCTGTCTTTCCAAAACCTGATGTTTCCCAATTTAAAGGAGGTATTCAGAGAAAATTCATTTCAAAGCTTCCCGATGTATTTCCCATGACCAACTCCATGTGGTCTTCTTGTTAAACTGGTGCACCAGTGGTTCTGAGAGTCATGATTTTCATTTAGCACCTCTCTCAATAATGCCTGTGTCAACCATTATTTTCTATAGTGAGCAGGAAGATCCAGATTAAGAGGAGGAACTGGTTCATCTAATCTTACCTTGAATCATAACAGAATTTCGTATCTTTTTCTTCATTCGGTAAGGAAAAATCTGATTATATGAGTGATAGATATATGAAAAATATTATTTAGGATGTTTCACTTGAACAAAGCAAACAAGATTTAAATCCGCAGGGATTTTGAGTTGTCTTGCCTGGAGTTTATCACAAACCATTCTCACTCCGCACCTTGAAATTTTTTCTTTAAAACCCTTGAGTGAATTCATTCTGTTATACATATTACTTGAATGGAAGAGACTAATCTAGGAATTCAAGCGTTTAGTAAAATCTAAGCACAAGTCCATGGAGAAAATTTCATAGTTTAATTTCTCTTGATTCTTTCCAAAGCTTTCGTGAATTTAGATATACCATTCAGGAATCAGGGAACGTAACATGCTTATCAGATCAAGGACAGACTTATATAGTCCTGGCTAACCTATCAAGAAAGCATTTTTCTCTATTTTAGCGAACGAACTGACTTTTCCCGGTCTTCCGAAACTTGATTTACTCATGCAACTTCTGGCATTGCTAAAATATTGTACTCCTGAAGTCATCATAACTATTTTCTTTATAGAAAGAAGTCATCATAACTAGTTTGTGTATACAACAAACATGTTAATATATGGTCAGATAGTATATGCTGATGGGAAGGGAATGGTCAGATTGTGATTGGGGCTGTTTTTTCCTCTTCCTTTTTAAAATTTATTTTTAAATGCTTTATTATTTTTAAATGCTTTATTATTTTACTGATAATTGAGGTACTATTTTGACTTCCTCAATCTTTCCTTCCGTTAAAAGAAACCAGGGGCCATAAATGAGACAATCCCTTTTAGGACAGAAGGAAGTAGGCCTGAAAATGCTTTTCGCTACATCGTAACTAGGTACGGCAAATTAACCCATGAAAACATTGATCCACTCACATTTGTTAGCTTATACCCCATTTTGACCCGCCTAATTCAGCCCATCTAAAAGTTGGGTCAATATGTAGCCGAAATAGACCCATGAGAAATGTTGTCAAAATATTTTATAAAGGACTTCTTTTTCGTTTGATATGTTATAAATCGGCAATAAACAAAAGTGTATTATTAAGTAATTAAGCAAATCATAAGAAAACAAACAAAGAAATTAAAATTTGGTAGGGTTGGGCTATATGAACCATTGTTCAGCCCAAGAAACATTTGGGTTGGGTGGGTTAATGATCTACCCATTTGATACCCCCTAATCCGAACTTCAAGTTTCACATATCCATACAACAACAACAACAATAACATACCCAGTGAAATCCCACAAGTGGGGTCAGGGGAGGGTAGAATGTACGTAGACCTTACCACTACCTAAGTAGATACGTCCTCCACCTAACCCTACTATACCTCAAGGCCATGCATCCACCTAACCCTACCAATGAGCCTACTACTCTAATTCGCGACCTCCACTTCTTTCTATTTAGGGTCATGTCCTCAGTGAGATCAAGTTTC
>DF358287.1:91208-103885 GCA_000787875.1 Solanum virginianum
GCACTTCACTTGGTCTAAGTCGCGAGCTTTCCTTTCTCTTACTTTAGCGAGCCTATACAATCTCTTGTCCCCACCTTTATCACTGAGCTCCTCATAAAGGCGTTCAAACGCTGCTGACTTCTCAATCGTCACCGCCATCTTTGCTTCTGACTTGGCCGTCTTATACATTACCTTAAGCTTTTGCTTTTCATCCTCATCCCTGCACTCTACCCACTCTGTGTAAGCGACCTTCATATCTTTCACTTTGCCTTGAACTTCATCATTCCACCACAAATCGCCCTGGCGTCCACCAAAGGCCCCTCTCGAAACCCCTAGTACCTCGATAGCTACCTTTCTTATGTAACTAGCAGTCGTGTCCCACGTATTGTTCACATTACCTTCACTACTCCACGCCTCTAAGTTTCTCAACTTTTCTTCCATCTCACGGGAAAGGGTAGGAGTAAGGCCTCCCCATCTAATTCTAGGTTTGGCATACATAACCTTCTTCTTCTTTTCTCTTTTGATCTCCATATCCATCACTAAAAGCCTATGTTGAGTGGAAACATTATCACTCGGAATAACCTTGCAATTCTTACATAGACTTCTATCGCCCTTTCGGAGAAGTAGGTAATCTATCTGAGTCTTAGCTACCGTACTACAAAAGGTTTCCCTCTTTGGGAAACACGAGTTAGAAATCACTAACTCAAAGGCTTTGGCGAAATCCAAGAGAGACGTCCCACTTTCATTCCTCTCCCCAAAATCAAAGCCTCCATGAACATCTTTAAACCCGCTAATAGTTGCCCCGATATGCCCATTAAAGTCACCCCCAATGAAGATTTTTTCTGTTTCCTGTATGCCTCGCACAACCTCATCCAGATCCTCGCAAAAGAGTCTTTTGACTTCCCCATCTAGGCCTACATGGGGCGCATAAGCACTAACTACGCTCACTACATGTCTACCAAACACGAGTTTGATGAACATCATCCTATCATTAACCCTCCTAACCTCAACCACATAATCCCTAAGACGCGATGCTATCCTTAACTTAAATAAGCCCGTGACCCTCCTGCCTCCCCTACCCCTTACCTCCGACCCCGGCCGACGACATGACCCTAGTCCACCATTATCTCCTGACGCCACTAAACTACAAAACTGATAATCCCTACAAACAAGTATAGGTCACAACAAAGAATAACAGTACTATACACTTGCAATTTTATAAACAAGGAATATTAAACAATACCAACAAACTACCCACAAACAGTACTATGCAACAATAAAACACAAGACTCCAACCACTACAGCATGCAACAATATACAACAATATGCTAAGTAATTTTTCCAACAAACAATATGCTAAGTAATATGTATACAACAATCTACAACAAATACACAACAATATAATAAATTTTACAATGAACAAATATAAGTGGAAGATTATCTATCCAATTAAGAAACAGATGTTACGGACTACGTTATGTATAACTGTTAGGAGCAACAGGTATATAACGATGTACAACAATATACAGAAGTACGATAACTAATCACCAAAATTATCATAAGACTAACTAGTAAATTGCTTCTGATCCGAATTGTTATATTGCTCGATTTATCTTATTAGGTACTTTGTCAAATTCATTTCGGCCTTGGAGACAGAAATCTTCCCAAGTTTCTTATTTACCCCAATTAATGTAGGCAAACTTCATGCTTTGATGAGAGTCTAGATTTGCATGTTAGACTTGTTGATCCTAAAATCCTTTGTCCTTCCCCATTTTGTAGTTGACTATGCTGTCCTCTGACTAGAGGTAAAGTTTTTTCAAATTTCTTTGTCTGTTAGTTTATTTATCCTTCCAAAGTTTGTTTGGATGTCAAGTTCTTCTTGCAAAATCCTTCTGGATAGCTAGTTATCATTTAATTTATGTGCTTTGATTTTGAATTTTCTCTTGTTTCATGTTTTGATTAAGAATGAGATACTGCTATTTGAAATATCCAACCTTTTATTTAGCTGATAAAAAATGCTTGTTCATATATTATGCTCTAATTTATTGTACTGATATCAGGTCGGATACATGGGTATTAGAATTTGTAGACTTTGGAGGAGAAACGAGACGGGATGTGTGGTATGCATGCATCAGTGAAGTAATTGCTGTATACAAGTTCATACGAGAATATGGACCTGAGGAAGGTGATCAATCAGTATACAATGTCTATGGTTCCCAGAAAGGGAAGGCAAGAGCAATTTTGTATGCTACCAATGCTGTTAAGAGACTTCAGGCTCTTCAATATGCTCGAAAGCTCTTGGAGGATCCAACTAAATTGGTTCAGTTCTCATATTTACAAAATGCACCTTACAGTGATATTGTTTTACAAACTCTAGCAGTTAATTGTTGGGGTGGACCATTGATTGCAAAAGTGACTGATCAAGAGAATCAATCAGGGGGATCCACTAGATCCATGAATGACGCAACAGAAAGTAGTAGTTATGTGTTTGACATAGATGGAAGTGTGTACCTGCAGAAGTGGATGAAGTCTCCATCATGGGCTTCTAGTTCTTCCGTTGCTTTTTGGAAGAACCCTCGATCGAAACGGGGGATAGTTTTCAGTAAAAATCTTGTTGTCGCTGATATGAATTTGATGGAAAAAGCAGCATTGAGATGTAGAGATAAATGTCAAGTAGTAGAGAAAACGCAAGCCACAATTGACGCTGCAATGATTGAAGGGATACCTAGTAACATCGACCTTTTTAAGGTTATCTTGTCCCTTTCCTTATATTCTGTTTCTGTCCACTTTTTTTTTCTTAACTTGTGGGTTGATTAGTCTGCATGTATACATCTCGTAACTTCAGAATAGTTAAACAACCTTTTGTAAAAATGATATGCGTTTAAACATTTAAATGCTCGGTTGTAGTTATTATAAGCAAAGCATGCTATATTCTGTAAGCTTTGCTATTTTGAAGGATTTGCACGAAAATCAGAAATTTTTGAGAATATAGAAATACCACGAAATTTAAGTAATGTCTGAAAGAAACTTTTCATATTCTTCACTGTAAGATCAGACTTGGTTTAGAACTTGCCTCTTTGTTGCCCAGAGTTTACTGTTAAGAGGTATTTCATTGTTTATGATCCATCTAAATCCTTACTTTGTTTATTGTCCTATATTAGTATAGGAGACAGTGGGTACCTACAATAAGCCTCCAGAATTTTTAAGTATTGTGAGAAAATAAGAGTTTAAGAGAGAATTCAACTTGAGTATTCCCACGAGCTATTGGGTTTTAAATAGCTAAGTTTACATGTCCTAAAAAGGAAAGGAAATTAATACAAATCAATACCTAATTATAGTAGGAGTAAATCAAGCTACCTACTATATTTACTCATATGCTATAGAATAGACTCGGGAATCTTTAGCACTCCTCTTCAAGCTGGTGCATACAAATTATAGGTACCAAACTTGTTACATATATAACTCATTCTGGGACCAGTTAGGGACTTGGTGAATATGCCTGCAAGCTGGCCGCACGAACTTTATAACATGTCTCTTGAGAGTATCTTTTATCTGACAAAATAACGTTCTATCTCTATATGTTCAGTCCTCTCATGAAACACTAGATTCCATGCAATATGAAGAGCAACTTCATTATTGCACACAAGTTCTAGTCCTTTAGTATCTCCTTCAGTAGTTGCTTGATCCACATGAGTTCACATGTTGCCGCTGCCTGATATTTTTCTTCTCCCCTAGATTTAGTAACCACATTTTGTTTCTTAGTTTTCTAAGATATCAAATTTCCCCCAATTAGAACACACTATCCAGAAGTGAATTGTCTGTCATAGGGTTATCCTGCTCGGTCTACATTCTCATATCCCAGGTCTTCTTAAAATAGTTCTTTCCCTAGAGTGGATTTTATGTATTGAAGAATGTGAATAACTGCATTCCAGTGACTATCACAAGGAGAATTCAAGAACTGACTTACAACACTAATCAGGAAAGGTAATATCAGGTCGATTCACTATGAGATAATTCAACTTCCCTACCGGTGCTTTATATCTTCCAGGATCGCTAAGAGACTCTCCCTGACCTGCTAGGAGCTTAATCCATTTGAATCTAATGAAAGTTAAGTAGAAATAAACCAATGGTCTTAAGTTGTGGATATTTTGAGCGTCAACCAACCTAGATGAATATGTCCGACTCTCTCACAATTGGCTTATGCTCTGGGAGGCGGTACTGTTTTGGAAACACTAGACTAGAGAAAGGCTTTACACAAGACCATAGAGTGAGAGAGAGCGCCTTCACTTACCTGCTTAATTGTACCCTCCTATCATACCTATATAGCATTTCCTTCAGTTATCTCCGGTTTCAGTTCTGCTTCCAACTACCGATGGGAGAAGGCTTGGACATATAGCAAGATTAAATAAGAGGTATTGCATACGGGAATGATATATGACATGAAAGGTTGGAAACAGATCAATATTCACTTCCACCTCTGCTTCATGCGTAGCATCTCTGAATTTACATTATGGATACTCAGTTTTAGTCCTACTTAACCTGAAACATTTATATTCTAGGATTTGTCCCCAAACTTTCAGCCTATGGTTAACTCCACTATGTCTTGTCAATCGATACTATGTTATCTGCGAAGTGTTCTAAGTCACCTCCTTCTTACCCAAGTCCTGACATCAACTGATACTGTTTGCTGTTTTTCTCGTAAGAAATGGCTGCAAAGCTTTAATCTGTGGTTGTACAAATTTAGCCTTGTTGTCTGCTGTCTTTGTTTTTTTAATTCTACAAGTTTATTCTTTTATCAGACATATTGATTATTAATATTCTTCCCCTTTCTTGGCAGGAACTTGTGTTTCCTGTAACAGTTATGGTAAAGAACTTTGAGAAACTTAGGCATTGGGAGGATCCCCTATTAACTGCCTCTTCTCTTGCACTCACATATACAATTATATTCAGGTAGAAATTCATACAAAAATTTAGATTTGATTGTATGTCGAGAAGTTTACTGGCTTCGGCCATCAGTATCTGGTTACCCCTTAATGTTTACTGAGTCATGTGGAAGCATTTTAAGCATTTTATAGAATACTTATATGACCTCTAAATCCAAATGAATTTTTGCTAGTCTCTGGAGAAAACCTCTCATGAATAAAAATTTCAATCATTCATTACTGATCTTCATGATTTTTATCTTTTCTGGAACCATATGAACTTGTGACTACCTGGGCTTGTTGCTATTTTGCACTCAATTTTTTATGTTAGATTTATGCTAATTAAAGAGACGGTTTAAGTTATAAAACGTCCCAAATAGTTTCCACAGCATCGTCATCTTAAATTAACCAGCTTCTGGAGACTATATTCATATACCATTCTGAAGAGTTCCTTTTGCAAGTTGCAGAGATTCATGTGAAATGCTACATTGTATGCATTTGAAAAAATATTACATTGTATAAGTTTCAAATACTCTGTTCTGTTTGAGAGTATTATATACTATATTCAAGAATCTAACTAAACTGTGTATATTTATAATATCTTTACTCACTCTTCTTTAAGAAAAAGGAACGCTAATATACAATGTGTGGTGAGTATGGGACATGAATATCTATTACTAATAATTAGGATGGATCATGGTAATTCGTTGCTGACTGTGTTGCATTAGTTACTTTTGTTTTTTGAGCATGCTCCTGAAGTAATTCTTTGTGTGGTTAATAATCTGTCTTAATTACATTGAGTTTCTTGACACTCGGTTTTCTGGGATCAGGAACATGCTATCTTATATTTTACCAGCCATGTTGATGGGCTTGGCTGCTGGCATGTTATTACTTAAGGGGCTCAAGGAACAAGGCCGGCTTGGAAGGTATTTTGGAAAAGTAACCATACGTGATCAACCACCATCAAACACGCTACAGAAAATTATTGCGGTTAAAGAGGCCTTGCGTGAAGTTGAAAAGTATCTGCAGAGCTTGAATGTGTCTCTGCTCAAGATTCGAGCAATTATTCTTGCTGGCCAACCTCAGGTACTTCCAATCTAACCCAAGTTGTACCAGAAACAGGTCTCTATCTCTTTCAGTGGCCAAAGAAGAACTGAAAAATATTGCCACTGATAGGCTTAAGATGTGTGCTACCAACATGCATACTAAGGGCCGCTAAGAATAGCTTGGGAGTGTGAAACTTCTTAATAGCCCCAGCAAGAGTAGTTGCCTTCAATTATTCAATTCATGATAGCTACTTTGAAAGATATTAGATCAAGTAAAGTAGATTAATTATGTGAGACTCTCTCAATTCCTTAATAGCAGAGACATCAATCAATTGTTTCCCTAAAAAAAATTGGTGGACGATTGGAACTACTTCTAGTTTATTCTCATGTCCTGATGTCCTAGAGTGTGGTCGCTCAGGTGATATATCATTTCATTCTGAACAAAAATGCAAATTGCTCTTAATGTTCTCACTCTATCTCTGTAATGAAGTAAATATTATTCTATCCAATTAATCTATTTGTTAAATTGGTTCAAATCCAGAAAAAACCCAATGTGAATTTTTCCTATTTGTCTAAGCCTTGATAGACAGAGTTACCTATGGTGGGAGTTAGTGAAGCATCCAGTTGAGCAGTCGAGGTGTGCACACACTAGCCTGCACACAACCATTACCAAACAAAACAAAAGAAAAAATATGTTGGCTAAATCTAACTCTTTTCTATGGTTTTAACATCCTAATTAGTGAACACTCGAACTCCGGAGGTTATTTCTTCTTTAAAACCATTTCATTCTTGATGGACATTACTGAAAATTCAGCAGTCCCGTTGTCCAGCTCCACTCATCATCACAAGAACCTTACTCATCCCCAACCACTTGCAGCTCTATCCCTAATTCCAAGTACTCACAACTCCCATCGCCTAATTCAATGCCAATAAGACTCTCGTTATATTCCCCTCATTCTGATAGACTAGAAGTGAAAGAACAAAGAAATGAATTTAATGTTCAAACTTGGTAAATGATGGACCAAAATTAAGATTTTGCACTATAGTTTAAATTGAATCCTTTTCCTTGAGGGACCAAAAGTCACATATTATACAAGTAGAGTTAAATATGATTTGTTGCTTCTTCCACTATAGTAACACTTAACTTGGGCCTTATCTCCTTCTAGAAACTTATTTTGGGTCAATTCCTGCTCCCCCCACCCCGGTTTCGAACTTCATCACATCTGAGATCATGAACACTCAAAACTCCCAAGCCCCTAACCTGCACCACCTCTAACAAGTAGTTGTTACTCTTTAGAAAATTTCTGGTTATGTTGGATCTCTTTTAATGTTTTAGGGGGCTCACCGGCTCAGTTGTGCATCTTCTGAGTTTAATGAGATTTTGCCAAACTGTTTCTCTGTGTATGGTCTACTTTGAGTAATTATTTTAGCGGTTCAATTAATTCTTAATGCCGACTTTACTATGTATGCTTGCACCTCAGGATTTTAACGTTAATTTTTTATTTGATACTCGGTATTTGTTTTTACTTAATTGAGTTAATTTTCATAATCTTTGTCAGATTACGATGGAAGTCGCTCTGGCTCTACTATTTGGTGCAACCATTCTCTTAGTTGTTCCATTCAAGTACATAGCTGCTTTCCTGATTTCTGATGCATTCACTCGAGAACTTGCATTCCGAAGGCAAATGGTTTTGAGATTCATGAACTTTCTGAAGGAGCGGTGGGAAACAGTGCCTGCCGCCCCAGTAGTTGTATTACCTTTCGAGGATGATAAGTCCGATGCACCAAACCAAAGAAAGGAGTCCAGCAATGATGTAGTAAAATCAGATAAACAGTTAAAGCAGTAGTTATTGTAAATCTTCTAGGTAACTTCCCTTTTTCTCTTTCTTCTTTATAGTAGGTGGTTTCAGCAGGTGTGACGGGCTGAAGGTTGAAGCAGAAACAGTCTTTTGCCCTTAAAAACAGTATCATTTAGGTGATATTTCATAATTAAGCCTCTTGGAACATACGTAATAAAAATGTGATTGAATTTATATGGATCTGTTCTGGAAAGGAGGAAAGAGTATAAGAATGTCATATTGTTGTTTTCGTCAATGGCCTTCTTAAGATTTTTGACTGAAAATGGCCTTCTTTTAAGTTATCCCATAGAAGCTATTTCTTTCCCATGATCTCATTACCCTATTTTATTCTTCTTTTTTACCTTTTTGGGGTTTTTGAGACAAGGCTCCCAGTAAACAGGCTCTCTACCTTTGTGAAGTAGTAGTAAGGTTTGCGTACATTCTACCCTCCTCGGACCCCACTTGTGGGATTCCACCAGGTGTGTTGTTGTTTGTTGTTTTACCTTGTTGGGGTTGTGGCAGTGGTTGGGAAATAAAACAACAATATCCCAGACACAGTTTTGCTGAGAATTTGAAGCTTTAGGCATAAATGAGCAAATTTTGCTGTTTTCACACTAGTGGACAAAATTTCAGAAGACAAGAAAAATGCAATCAAAATCCTTAATGAATGAGAGAAGTAAATGTAGTTGCCACCAGGTGCTCCCTCCAACTTCTGTCAGAACATCAGTCCACCAAGACTAATCACTGTTGTCAGTCCAACCATCAGTACATGCCTTGTTTTAAAGAGTGATTTAACTCCATAAGCCCCATTACAAGTCACATTCTTGCCATTACTTGTGCACTGTGTCTGGTTCTGGTTCTGGTTCCTGTTATCCAACACAGAGAATCTTAAATCAGCAAAGGAACATCCAAGGGTGTAGTCTAACTATGGAAGACTAGGTTCCAAATCCAAAAAATGCTTGGTGATTTCTTCGATTTGTCCTAGTCTTGACAAACAGAGTGAGAGTGTCCGTGAAATGGACTTGACTCAATTGCTACAATAGAGAAGTTTTAGAATGGTTTACCTTGAAGAACAAAATGACAAAACATAGTCAGTAGAAGAGCAAGTGATGACACTAGTTGGGTCATCAAAGGCAAAGCTATAAGCCACAGGGCATGCTGTCTTGAAAATCCTTGAATAGTTTGTAGGCAAACATGAAACTGGACTATTAAATGTACCCCGGCAGCAATATTGATCGGTGTCGAAGACGTTACACGCGCTCCGGCAGGCGATTGTCTTGCCGTCCGACTTGAGAGCTAGCTCAGAAGGGCAATTTGGCCTGAGATCACTGTCACAACCAACTGAACTGCAATTTCCTTTGCCATTTACAGGTTGTACTACTATAGGCAAGTTGAACCCATCCACAAGGCTGACAGCGTAAAAATCGGTATCTCCAAGGCTAAAGTCAGCAATTGAAGCTGGAGGCTGACCCGGTTCACTACATTTCAGACCGGTACCACACCTACCGGTCTGACACGTGCCGTTGCCATTCTTGTTGAAGTCGCACCCGGTTCGACCCCATATACGACCGCTCCACCCGGCCGGGGCGGTAAAGACGGAAGATTGGCCTTGTTTCAGCTCAAAACCATCTCCAGTGAAATTGTTCTTAGGTGTGATTCCAGGCCATATTGTCTCTGAGCAGTAGTTTACAATGGTAATATTTGTACATTCGGACAATTTTACCCCTGTCACACTAAATTATGTCAAAACTTGCAATAAAATTATCAAATAATAAAAAGATGAAATAAAATAAATTATAATCTTGCTTGAGAATGGACAAGACAAGATCAAGTGCTACCTTTTATAAACAAAAAAAACTTGTAGTAATTTTCATGATTTTGGACCAACTTAGTCCTATGCAAGTTATTATGCATAATTCAGGAGAGAGTAAATACGATATTCAATCCTTTGGTGAAGGGTTGAGGAGCTCACCAAAGTGAGCTACCTCATTTTCTAATAGTGGAATTTCACAAGTGGAGTCCGAGGAGGGTAAAAATGTACGCAGACCTTACCACTACCTCATAGAGATAGAGAGGCTGTTTCAAGAAGACCTTCGTCTCAAAAATTAAGCCTCATAAGCAGAAGATACTGAATATGAAAAAAAGGAAAAGAAAAAAAATGATTAATCATGAAAAGCAAATGATAGTACGTAAATATGCTAAAAGTAACAAATATAAGACGGATAATGACACATAAGATATAAAAACACGATTAATTCTACTAATCTATTATAATTATACAACCAGACATCAACCTACCTCTACTAGCCTATCATCCTTCTACCTTAATACGCAACCTCCACTTCTTTCTATCTAGAAAGCGAGCGACAAAAGGAGCGATAGAGATAGAGAGAGTGTTGTGTTACCTAAGGCAATAGCAAGCAAGAGAAACCAAACATTGGAAGATGAAGTGAAGTGGGAAGCCATGAATATGCAACTAGTTACTAGTAGCAATTGTGAGTTAAAAGAAATGAAGGACAAGTGAGTATATATATACATATATGTATATGAAGAAGAAAAGTTATGTTTAACAGAAGAATACGTGCAAAAGAGAATGGAATAAGGCTTCCTTCTTCCTTAAATCACAACTGATTCCTTACCTCCGACCATCTTTTCCCCCAATAATGTGTTCCTTACAATTGTCTCTTAATAGTGAACTATTTATATACTTATTATATTCAAGATTAACATAAAAGTGTAAGAATCGTGATGCCTAAATTTCCTTTATTTATACATGTATTACGAGAGAAGCCGATACAACAATAACATACCCAGTGAAATCCTACAAGTGGGGTTTGGGGAAGGTAAAATATACTCAAACCTTATCACTATCTCACAGAGGTAGAGACGTTGTTTCCGAGAACCCTCGTCTCAAAAACCCATAATCAAAATAAACTAGATATGGAAAAAAAAAAAGAAAAATGAAAAGAAAAAGAAAAAATAACTAATAACGAAAAATACATAATAGTATGTAAATACGATAAATTTAACATATACAGGCCAAATAATAACAATACAGGATATAAAGATACAACTAATCCTACTGATCT
Source organism: Solanum virginianum (assembly GCA_000787875.1). Lineage (NCBI taxonomy): Eukaryota > Viridiplantae > Streptophyta > Magnoliopsida > Solanales > Solanaceae > Solanum > Solanum virginianum. The sequence continues at coordinate 102,083 of DF358287.1, forward strand.
ACTATACTCCAAAGCCAGGCATCAACATAATCCTACTATCCTATTGGTCTGCTACTCTAATTCGCAACCTTCACTTCTTTCTATCTAAGGTCATTTCCTCAGTGAGATCAAGTTTCGTCATATCTTGTCTGATCACTTCCTACAATACTTCTTCGATCTACCTCTACTCCTCTATGTAACCCCTAAATCTACCCTCTCGCACCTCCTAACAGGAACATTAGTACTTTTTTTGCACATATCCAAACCATCACAGTGTCACTTCCTTCATTAAAAATAAAATAAAATAAAATAAATAAAGTATTAAAACATTATAATCCCAAACATGCATACAAGTCGAATTGTGATAATAAGTCGATATGCAAGGAAGTCAACCTCCTAATCCCAAACTCACATACAAGTCGAATTGTGATAATAGGTCGATAAAGCAAGAAATCTTGTATGTTCAGCAAACAAACGGGTGAATTTTGCCCAATCAATTTCCATTCATTCAATAAAAACATGTAACAGACAAAGGGTCCGGTCCTTTTACTGGAACTCTGCAGTAGTGGTAGCTTAATGGTCTGGACAAGTACGACCTAAGTTGCACGGACTCTTTATTAATTCCATGAAATACACTTATTTTAGCAAATTTAATATGTACTTGTTGGCACTTTTGAAGAGTCCGAGCAACATAGATCACGACAGCTTATTCTTGTTAACATCATTTTTCCTCTTTTTTGCATAATTCTTGGAATGAAAATCAAGAAAGAGTGCCAAAAGGGAAGCATTGAAAACTGCATTGAAGCACCATCCACGGATCCCGGAGCAACCCGACCCGGTAAAGTGATAGTACAGCATCAAACCCGAAATCAGGAAACTGAAAACGAATTGGATAATCTGACAGTTGGTGACCAATCTCTTCCACCATGGACGAAATTCCAAGGTACACAGAAAGTAATAGGCGTACATTAGCACATGAACCGAAGCATTGGTAACCAGCGCCACAGGGAACAGAGTCTGGGAGGAAGAAAGCCACAAATAACACATGACGACCACCACGGCGTGGTGGTACACGTGGAGGAAGGACAGCCGTCTAGATCGAGACCCACTGAGAATGATCAAAAGGGTATCGAGAAACTCAACAATCTTGGAGAAATAGAAGACGTAAGCCCAGAAGAAGACGGGTCCACGCGGAGGCGTTCGATTGGCCGGGAAGCAAATGACCCAAGTCCAATCAGTTTGGGGCATTTGGTGGAAGGCGGAGAGGGAGCAGCCGACGGCCATTATAAGGGAGAGAAGGAAGAGGAAGAGGTTGTGGAGGGCGGAGATGAGGCGGAGGGAGGCGGGGGAGAGTGTGGGGAGAAGAGGGAAATTGTGGAAAGAGAAAGTGAGAGTGAGGTAAGTGAGGACAGTGAGAGCGAGGAAAAGAGGTGAGGAACCGAATGTGGAGTGCTGGTTCCATTGGAAATTGGTGATGATTGGATGATTGACGAGGTAGTATTCAATGGCGGAGTAGAGAGATTCCATTTCTGCCGGCGACAATGGAGGTTTGAGATGATAAGGAAGAGATTAGTCAACTCGGAATTTTGACTTTGTTTGTGATGTGTGAGGCTTCTATAGCGGCATGTGTCCCTTCGGTGAAATGGATTCTTTTTCTTTTAGCCGCTTTTGGGATTCTTTTTGTTTTAGCCACTTTTAGTAAGAGTAATCAAAAGTAGAAATCAAAATCACCCGCCAATAGATTGCTCATAAGTTGTAACATAAAAATAGTAATCCTGTTGTAAAATTGATTCTAAATTAACTAGAATAAAATTAAAGATTAAC
>DF358286.1:16831-38411 GCA_000787875.1 Solanum virginianum
TACATATCTCTCAAGTCTCTATACATTTTGGTGGAATCGGGGTGGATAGAATAAGAAGAGTTATGGGCCTCATCAAGAATTCTCTCTCTCAAACCATCAATACATGGCATACACAACCTACCTTGGTGTCTAAGGGCCCTATCTCCCCCATGGGAGAAAACTTCTATCTTACCCTCTTTCACCAAGGTCTTCAACTCAAGTAAGAAGGAGTCTAGATCTTGTTTAGCCATCACCTCATCAACCAAAGAAGATTTAGAACCATCCACAATAACAACACCATCACCCACATCTTCAAACCTCACCCCTAACCTAGCCAGTCTATGCTCCTCCCTAGCCATCCACCGACTATCGTCATCCACATGAGCTAGGCTATCTATGGACACCAAACTAAAAGCATCTGCCACAATATTTGCCTTACTCGGATGGTAATGCACACACATGTCATAGTCCTTAAGAAGTTTTAGCCACCTTCTTGGCCTCAAATTGAGATCTTTTTAAGTGAAGACATATTGAAGGCTCTTATGATTGGTTAAGACATTAACATGCACCCCACATAAATAATGATGCCAAATCTTTAATGCAAACACCACAGCTGCTAATTCAAGATCGTAGGTATGGTAGTTCCACGGTAGTTCCTTTCATGCACTTTGAGTTGCCTAGAAGCATAGGCTATGACCTTACCATTTTGCATTAGTACACAACCCAAACAAACTTTAGACGCATCACAATACACAACAAAACCCTCAAGCCCATCCGATAGAGATAATATATGTGGGGACACAAGTCTATCTTTCAATGTTTTGAAGTTTTTCTCACACTCATCGGTCCACACAAACTTCACCTTCTATTGAGTCAATTTTGTCATAGGAGAAGAAATGGAGGAGAATCAATTTACAAACTTTCTATAGTAACATGCAAGGCCCAAGAAATTCCTAATATCCGACGGGGTCATTGGTCTAGGCCAATTTCTAATCATCTCAATTTTCTTAGGATCCACTTTAATGCCATCCACCGACACCACATGACCCAGGAATGCAACGTCCCTAAACCAAAACTCACATTTGTCATATTTAGCATACAATCTCTCCTCACTCAATCATTGAAACAAAACCCTCAAATGACCCATATGTTCTTCCCTACTATGAGAATAGATCAAAATATCATCGACAAAGACCATAACAAAGGGATAAAGGTAGGGCTTAAAGACCCTATTTATTAGGTTCATGAAGATGGCGGGTGCATTTGTCAACCCAAAGGACATCATAACAAACTCATAATGCCTATATATAGTTCGAAACACTGTCTTGGGAATATCACACTCCCTCACCCTCACTTGATGGTAACGGGACCAAAGATCAACCTTAGAGAAAAAGCTAGCCCCTTGGAATTGGTCAAACAAGTCATCAATCCTTGGAAGAGGATATCTATTCTTTATAGTGACCCTATTGAGTTGCGGCTAGTCAATGCACATCCTAAGTGATTGATCTTTCTTCTTTACAACCAACATCGATGCACCCCAAGGGGATTGGCTAGGTCTAATAAATACCTTTTCTAACAAATTTTTCAGTTTCTCCTTTAACTCCTTCAACTCTACCGGGGCTATACGGTAAGGGGGAATGGAGATAGGTTGAGTGTCGAGAAGGAAATCTATGCCAAAATCTATCTCCCTTTTGGGAGGGACACCAGGAAAGTCATTTGGGAAGACATGAAAAAACTCATTCACAATCGAGACTGACTCAGTGGAAAGGACTTTGGACTCCACATCTTTGACTCTCAAAAGATGATACAAACATTCCTTGTAAACCAACTTATGGGCTTTAATGCATGAGATGAACCTACCCCTTCCTACCACATCATGAATTTCCCACTCAAGGATGGGTTCTTTGGAAATTGAACTTGATCCTATGGGTTCTACAATCAATAGAAGCATAGTATGCATGCAACCAATCCAAACCAAGAATAACATCAACATCAATAATATATAATTGAACATGATAACAAGGTAAGATTTTATGCAATATGCAAATCGGACAATTTCTATACACCCTCCTAGCCACAATAAATATAGAAATAGGAGTAGACATCTCATATGACTTATGCAACAACTCTGACTCAACATGGAACTTTTTAGCAACAATGGGGGTAACAAAGGAAAGGGTGGCACCCGGATCAATCAAAGCATATACATTAATATCAAAGATTTTAACATACTGGTAACAATATTGGGGATCTCACCAACCCCTTGCCTCCCATGTAGAGCATGGAATTGATTGTACCTTGTGGCACCATCCTGAGGACCACCTCAACCTAATGGGATCGCATTAGCATCACGAACCTTGCCACAGTTTCTTAGACTATCAACCCTCTTGTGACCAAGCTCCCCACATTCAAAACGTGCATTGGAATCCTTCAAACATGGGTCCTTATGACTCCTTCCACATCTAGGACACACATCATTAGGAGCCACACCGATAATACTTTGAGGCCTACGGAGGTCGTTGGCAAACCCCCTATTAGTAGCACGAGGAGGCCTTTGGCCTTGAAATCTAGCACTCCTTTGAAACTTGCCCTTAAAGAGGGCTCTCTTGGCCTCATGGCCCCTCTTCTTTATCAACTCTTCTTCTTCCATTTAGTCAACATATGTTACCAACCGAGATAAGTCCATATCACTAATAAGAATCTGGACTGACATTCTTCACTTACAAAATAGGAGACCCCCATAAAAAACTTATTCATCCTTGACCTAGAATCAGCCACCAAGTGAGGAGCATATTTAGAGAGTTGATTAAATTTGAGGGCATACTCCCTCACACTGATACAACCTTGATTCAAGTTCATAAACTCAACCAACTTTGCTTCCCTAAGCTCAAGAGTGAAGAGGTAATGGTTAGTTGGCATGCTATGGTTGCCAACCAAGTTCCATGGTGTAATGTGACCTTCACCTTCACAAGAGGGTTAGAAGAACCTAATTTACCATAGCCATTACCTTTCTCACCTTTTCATTAATCAAACCAAATTTAGGCCACCCCCTTGAGTTGGTACGCCACCAACTCTGCCTTCTCATTTGGCCCAACACCTATGATACACAAGATTTTGTAGATTTCATCAATAAACTCTTATGGATCTTCATCCACCTTCGACCAATGGAAAACCAAAGGATTCATCCTCATAAATTCCCTTACCCTAGCTCGGGGTGTAGTAACATGAGGGGTTTAGGCCCCTTGTTAGACTTGGTTGGCCACCACTTAGGCAAGCATACTATGAGCATCCCGAAGCTCATGATTGGTAGGTTGCTCCTTGGGAGTTTGGGCCCGTCTTCCTCTAGTATTCGGCATGATCTAGCATAGCAAAGAACAATCGTTAGGGGAGAATACTTATCACAACTCTATTGCATGACATAGGACATAAAGAAGGAAAACATTTCCTAAAATATCTCATAACCTCCTATTCAAAGTCGTGGCCCGCTTCACAAATATAAACAGGACTTTAATTGATATGGTATGTTGGACTCCGAGGATCTATCAACCTAGTACTCTGATACAAAGTTTGTCACGACCCAAGCCTAAGGCCTAGACGTGACTCGGCGAATGAGAAACCCGAAGGAACCCAAACAAGCCTCTTAGCATACCATCACACATCCTTGGTAGCGGAAGTATAATAAGACATACATGAAAAAAGTAAGGGAAATAGGACTAAGGGAAAACTTGCATAAGTATTGGAGTCAAAAGTCAAGAGTCAAGCTCATATATAATACACACCTTGCCCAACAATCACTTCTAAATAAATAGAAAGAGCGGGGGCCAAGACAAAGTAATCGGGCTCATCCTGATAGTCAAATATAACATAAGATAGTGTCTCAATAAATAGATGATAAGTAAAAAAACATAAACCAAAGTCCCCAAAAAGGAGACTCACCAACAAGCTCGGAATAGCACTGTCTAGCCACATGGAGGAGGATGATGATCAACTTAGGCACCAGGTACTACATGGTGATATCATGTATGAAAGAGTATGCGTTAGTACATTTGAATGTACTAAATATGTTGCAATGCAACAGTATATAGGCATCATAGTCCAAAATGCATAACGATAGGCAATAGGCATAATATAGTAATATGACATGAATGATCTATGAATAAGTAAAACATACTTAAGTAAATCATTTTCATATAGAATATCATATTTGAAGAAGAGACCAAGGTAGCTCCCAAGGTACAAACCCCTCGATAGGTTAGTAGGTACAAACCTCCATCTTAGTTGGTGATGATACCACCCAATCACCTCGGTGGATGAATACAAACACCCATCCAGTTAGTGAGTAGAAACACTCATCTCGGTTAGTGATGATACCACCCCATCACCCTGGTGGATGAGTATAAACCCCCATCTAGTTACTCAGCTTTTTTCCCTTGGGTCAGGCATGGTCTAATGCAACACTTTATATAGGATTCATCAAAAGCTCTAATGCAATACCTCATGTAAGAAGAATCATATACATAAGCTCATTTTATTATGATAGCATCATTTATTTCATATCTCATGCTTTGGACCTTCAATTTCTTAAGAAACCATAACCAGACATTTTATCAAACACCTTCGGGTATGTAATAGGGCTAAAAAAGCATGCAATTGAGAGATGAAATAATGCAAGAAAATAAATGGTAAACTTTTAATCAACATCTTGCACCACCCCTAAGACATTCATATAAAAATCCTCATCAAATCCAACATTAAATCAAAGATTTGATGCTCAAAACATGCTAAAATAACCATACTTTCATGAACTAAAATCACTGTGTAGTAAGTTTCTCAATATTCAAGACCCACATGTAAAATCTACTTTGAATCATGCAATACTAAGTAAAAGAGGGCTTAGGCACCATGGGTGAAAGGACCCAATGGTTCAACACGACATACCTTAGCTTTGGAGAGGTTCTTCGTGAAGGTTGACAATGGAGACTTAAAGCTTGAAGAGAATTCTTAAATCCGGATGAGGGTTTTGAGTCTTCGAATTTGGAGTGCAAATATGGATAAGTGTTTTTATGGAGTATTGGGAAATGTTTAGAATGATATTAGGGTGAAATTTGACTAAATATGGATAAAAACAAGTTTGGGAAACTTGGGCCCAACACTTAGAATATTTTGGATCGCACTTAAAAATTAGTGCCAGGACATTACACATATTCACATCACGGAGAGGACGTGGAGACAATTTTACACTATGGCGCGCCCAAGGCGCGTCGCGGAGGCATTGCGGAATGCTCTTGAAATCAATCCTTAAAAACTTATAATTGCTATTCTTTCACTCTTAAATTGAGGTTAGACCCTTTTTCACCTAATTTGGACCCCCTAATCACAAATATGAAGTCGGATTTTTGAAATAACGAACGGATTTTTAGATATATTGAAATCAAAATTTTTGGGCATTTCGAGGCACAATTTTGGGCACTTTTTGGTCTCGTTTTAAACACGTAGAAAAAATTTTCTTGATAGAAGTCTAAAACTGTATTCCTATACTTAGAAAAATTTGGCGAAACCAACCACAAGGAGAGCTTCATGGACCGTGCAACTACCCATACCACAACACTTGGAAAAAATCTCATGACAAATTATGAGATGGTGATTTATAATAAGAAAACATTTTCATTTTGGAAGCTCTATGGACGGCCTTAGGAGCCGTGTGTCACCACACGAGGGGTGTGAGTGGCCCTATGACCGTACTTAGTACCAAAATTGTGGGATTTTAAGCCAATGCCACCATACGGTCCGTGAAGAGACACACAGATCGTGAGGCTCCAAATGTGGTGTGCCTTAGCCAAAATCACCACTTTCAAGGGCTAAACACCCAATGTGAGGTCAAGGGCTACTTCACTAGAGGCCAGATGGGTCATGTGACCACCCACGGACAGTGACATATCCCTTAAAGTGTCCGCTTGTGTCCAAAATATCTCGAAATCAAATTTTCAAGCTCCAACGAAGTCGTACAATGTCTGGGTCATCACATCATCTCCCGCCCGAGAACATTCATCCTCGAATGTGCAAGAACAAGGCTTCAAAGGCTTGACTTAGAACATGAAATTTCCAACACAAGATACAGTGCATAACTCATCATTGGAAAATCATAAAGTCATTAAAACTCACATCAAAAAAACATATTTAAATCATTCAAGACTTCTTAGAAGTCATATTTTTGCACATGTATGTATGTCATGTCATGAGACTGAAGAGAGAATGAATTAGGACCACTTAGAAGATGAAGAACCTATTACCTTAGGCTTGAATAGATTGGAAAAGATGGGGATATAGCTTCATCATCTCCAACTCCGCTTCCAATGTAGCACTCTCCAACTGTTTATTCCTCCAAAGCACCTTAACTAAAGCCACATCCTTGTTACGAAGCCGCTTTACTTGTCTATCAAAAATTTCTACCGGAACATCCTCATAAGACAAGTTCTCCTCAACCTTAACACCCTCCAAAGGCACAACAGTACTAGGATCACCAACCAACTTTCTCAACATAGGCACATGGAAAACTAGGTAGATAGAACTCAAATTTGGAGGCAACTCAAACCTATAAGCCACATTCCCAATTCGCTCCATAATCTCATAAGGACCTATATGTAGGGGACTTAGCTTGCCCTTATTAAAAAAATGCATCACACCCTTCATAGGTGAAACCTTTACATATAACCAGTCGTTGACATGAAACTCACGGTCCCTCTTCCTAACATCCAAATAGGACTTTTGGTGACTTTGGGCCATCTGCCACCTCTCCCTAATCAACTTCACTTTCTCCTTAGCCTCCAATACCATGTCTGGGCCAATCAATGCCATCTCCCCCAACTCAAACCACCCCACCGAGGACCTACACATCCTACCATACAAAGCCTTAAACAGTGCCAACCAATACTAGCATAAAAGCTATTATTATATGAAAGCACAATGAGTGGAAGATGGTAATACCAATTACCCTTGAACACAAACACTATAAGCCCTCAACATGTCCTCCAAGGTTTGAATTGTCCTCTTGGCTTGGCTATTGGTTTGAGGATGAAAGGCGGTGCTCAACTTCACCTTAGTACTAAGCCCTCTTTGAAACAACCTTCAAAAGTGGGAAGTAAATTGGGTACCACAATTCCATATGATAGACCTAGGTACACCATGCAACCTCACAAACTCTTAAATGTACAACCTTGCATAATTCTTGGAACCAAATGTAGTCTTGATCGGTAGGAAATGAGCTTACTTAGTTAACTATTCAATGATAACCCAAATGAAGTCAAATTGCTTTTCGATTTGAGGTAACCCTACCACAAAATCCATGTCCACATCCTCCCACATCCAAGTAGGGATTTCAATGTCTAGGGTCAACTCGCTGGGCCTTTGGTGCTCTATTTTAACTTGTTGACAAATAGAGAATCTGTACATAAATTTTACTATATCCTTCTTCATAGCATGCCACCGATACACCTCCCACAAATCACGGATACTTCTTAGTAGACCCCCAATGAATAGAATAATAAGAGTTATGGGCTTCGCTCATAATCACCTTCCTAAGACCATCCACATTTGGAACACATAACCGATCTTGATACCGAAGCATACCATCTCCCCATGGGAGAACACCTCTATTTCTTTTCGGCAACGAACTCCTTAAACTAAACCAATGATGGATCTAAATCTTGCTTAGCATTTACATCAACATCCACCAAAGATTCGGCCCCATTTTGAACATGAACATCACCATTAATAGAGTCGACCTACCTAACAACCAACCTAGATAGCTGATGAACATTTTTTGCCAACTCCTTCTACTCCTCCTCTACATGAGCTACACTTGCCATAGATAGCCTACTAAGAGCATCGTCCACAACATTGGCCTTACTGGGGTGATATTGAGCACTCATATTGTAATCCTTTAGGAGTTCCAACCATCTCCTTTGACTCAAGTTAAGATCCCTTTGACTGAACAAGTATTGCAAACGCTTGTATCTGTGAAAACATCGACATGTACCACATACAAATAGTGTCTCAAATTTCTTTTCATGAGTCGGGTAATTACGTTCATGCACTTTCAATTTCCCTAATGCATATGCTATTACCTTACCATGTTGCATAAGTGCACAATCCATCTCAATCCAAGAGGCATAATAATACATCACAAACCTATCCAAATCATTTGATAGAATCAAAATAGGGGCTGTTGTAGGTCGATCTTTCAAAGGTTGAAAAGACTTCTTCATCTGACCACACAATCATAACCTTCTTTTGGGTCAACTTAGTCAATGGAGATGCAGTAGATGAGAAGCCCTCAAGAACCTCTTATAATAGCCAGCTAACACCAGAAAGCTCTGAATATCTGAAGAAGTCAATGATCTAGGTCAATTCTTCATGGCCTCAGTCTTCTTGGGGTCAACCTTAATACCATCACCGGACACCACATGACCGAGAAAAGCCACTTCAACCAACCAAAACTAACATTTGCAAAACTTCGCATACAATGTCTTTTCCCTCAAGGTTTGAAAAACCAACCTCAAATGATCCATATGCTCCTGCTCACTTTGGGAATAACTGAGAATATCATCAATGAAGACAACCACAAAACTATCGAGGAATGGCTTGAACACCCGATTCATAATATCCATAAACACAATCGAAACATTAGTTAATCAAATGATATCACCACAAATTCAAAGTGCCCATATGTAGTCCAAAAAGGTATCTTGGGAATATCATACTCTCTAACCTTCAATTGATGATTCTCGGAATGGAGGTCAATCTTTGAGAAATGGGTTGCCCTTTGAAGTTGGTCAAACAAGTCATCGATTCTAGGCAAAGGATACTTATTCTTGACTGTTACCTTATTCAGTTGACTATAATCGATGCACATCCGAAGAGATCCATCTTTCTTTCTTATAAATAACATTGGAGCACCCCATGGAGATATACTTGGCCTTACGAAATCTTTCTCTAATAAATCGTTTAACTGATCCTTCAGCTCCTTCAGCTCAGCCGGTGTCGTACGATAAGGAGGAATAGAGATAGGTTGAATATCCGGGAGAAGAAATATGTCGATATCAACTTCCCATTCGGGAGGAATACCGGGCAAGTCTTCGGGGAACATATCTAGAAACTCATTCACCACCGAAACCGATTCAAGAGTAGGTAGCTCAGACTCCATATCTTTAAACCTCACAATATGATAAATACACCCCTTAGAGATCATCTTCCAAGCCTTAAGGTTTGAAATAAACCGACCCTTGATAACGGAGTCACTACCCTTCCATTCAAGTACGAGCTCATTCGGAAGTTGGAACTTGACCTTCTGGGTTCTACAATCTATAGAGGCATATGATGTATGCAACTAATCCCTCTCGAGAATCACATCAAAATCAAACATCTCAAGTTCCATAAGATCACATGGAAAGACTTTATGCAACACAAAAATTCGACAACCTAGATAAGCTCAATGAACAACAATAGATTCACTTATGGGAGTATAAACTGTAAAGGGGTCCCTCAGAATTTTGGGACTAAAACCAAACTTAACCGCCAATCGAGTGTCATAAAAGATAAGTTTGCAACCAGATCAATCAAAGCATAAGCATCAAAATCAAAGACTTTTAACATATTGGTCACCACATCCAGAGCATCCTCCATCTCATATCGAGCATGCAAAGCGTAGAACCTATTGTTTGTTGTAGCAACACCTTGAGGAGCTGTACGTTGGCCTTGAGCACCATGATTCACTTGACCCTTCTTTGGTGCCTTTGGACAATCAATATGTTTGTGCCCCACTTCCCCACAACCAAAGCAAGCATTCAAACCCCACTAGTACCTTCCAGGGTGATTTCTCCTGCATTTGTCACATCATTGAGGTGATGGCCCACAGCCATCCGGCGCATTAGAAAGAGGCACTCTAGCATTAGCAACTGGAACATTAGAATCCTCGCCCTATTGGAAGCGACAAAAACCACCACCCCTAGAGCTAGAGAACCCACCATAAAAATGGCCCCTCTTAGGATCATGTACTCTCCTTTCCTTGAGTTTCTCCCCTTCAATTTTCTCCATATAACACATAAGTCTAGATATATCCATATCTCGAATGAGCATCGCTATTTGACACTCTTTCATAAGCAAGTCAGAGATACTTGAAATGAACTTGTGCATTCTTGCACAAGGGTCAGCCACAAGTGAAGGAGCATACTTAGAGAGCATAGTGAACTTGAGGGTATAGTCCCTCACACTCATACAACCTTGCTTAAGTTTTATAATATCAGGCATCTTGGCTTCCCTAAGCTCAAGCGGGAAGAAGCGACCTAAAAAGGCAAACTTGAACTCTTCCTAATAAACAACATTACTACAAACCCTCTCTATCAGCCATTCAGTGTACCACACTTGCGCTACATCCTTCAATCTATATGCAGCCAACTAAGATTTCTTTTATGAAGTAACTCCCATAACATTCAACACCTTGGTGAGCTTATCAATGAACTCTTGAGCATCCTCATCAACTTTTGACCCAAAGAACTCTGGAGGATTAATCCGGGTGAAATTCCTTACTCTTGAAGCTGGGTGGGATCCTGAGAAAGGTAAGCTGGCCTAATGTGAGTAGTCACCACCTAGAAAAGCATAACAAAGGCCGTACAGAATTCACCATTAGAGATAGGCTCTTCCATAGGCCTTTGAGGTGTTTGACCCTTATTAGCCGGAGTCGGTTTGAGAGCTCTTCCTTGAGGCATCTTCTGTAATGGAGCAAGGACACTATCATGCTCAAGAAATAAAAAATATGAACCATAGCATGACATGAGGCATGAAGAAGTGAGATAATTCCTAAAACGTCATTATAGTCTCTCACTCATAGGCATGGTGCACTTCACACCCATAAATAGGACTCTACTTTATATGGCTTGTTGGAGTCCGAGGATTATTTACAAACCTAGTGCTCTGATACCAAGCTTGTCAAGAGTCGAACCTAGGGCCTAGGGTAGACATGGCAAATAGGAACCTGACAATCCCAAAACAAGCCTAATAGCATCCATTCACACATCGTTGGTTCATAAGCACGTATAATAGTAAACACATAGATCTAAGGGATGGGAAAGTAGGATTGACGCTATGGGGAAGTCTAAGGAAAGGGAATAACATGGTTCCACATAACACGTAGCACATAAATACTAAGGGACGGGTAAGTATGACTCACGCTAGGTGGGCATGTCGGGACTTAGGATTGTTCACATCATACACATAACAATAACATAAGCTCACAACTAAGACACATAACGATATCCAAGTGGTGGTGCAAAACTATAAGCAAAATCCCCAATCACAACACTTAGTATATAATTATAAAGGAGTTTACAAGATGTCCCATAATGCCTCTAAATATAAGATATGTTGTGGGCGAAGACAAACACCGGGCTTACCCTCAAAGTATGTAATAGGTAAAAAGCACCATAGATAGAAGATTAGTGTTTTCCCTTGAAAGATAGGAATCACCACAACATGAAAAACGTGAAATCCAAACTAGACGTTGCACGGTGGATGATCGTAGTCCTCGGTCCTTATATGGTGAGATCATGTAGGCAAAATTATGCATTAGTATGTTTGAATGTACTATGTATGCGGGCATGCAATGTATATGACTTTAAACCTACATTTTGAGGTTAGATGACAACGACACATATATAGAAAGAATTACATAGCAACAAACAATATATATATCAATATGTCATGAGATACGTAATGAATGAATGCCAAAATAATTCATATATATTCAGGATGGGACCATAACCGACATGAGACTAAGTGAGGTATACCTTGGAATCCATTGTCTCCTCCACAACATTGAGAAATGGCCTACTTTCCAAAGGTAAATCCTTAACAATCTTTTCCTCCTTGGGTAATAAACATATTCCTATGTTAGGCACATAGATCAAGGAAAGGAGTATGGACACTTGGGGATAGTCCCCGTCGACATCCAGTCCATTACTGCTCGATCGTCATCCCACTAGAATACATATATATATATCTACATGCTTGTAAAAAAGGAGTAAGACTTCAAATCATTTACATGTATTCTTAGGCATAAAGGCCAAAAAACGTTCTTCAGGATCATGCATAATAGGCTAAAGCCAAAATATTCTTCATGTAATACTTTTCATGCATAGGATAGCTCCTTTAGAGTAGATTCTTGAGAGATGAGTATGGACCCTTGGGGATACCCCACTACGACTAAAACCTCTATCGATGCTCTCTTAAACATAGTTGTGTAAACACCAATGATTGCTCCTTGAGCTGTAATCTTAGACATTTATCACATTCTTGTCATAGCCACAATCTTATCAAAATCTCATACATAAACATAATTAGGTCTTTACCCACTTCATAAACTTCAAAAATTACATGAACATGAATACATAAGATATGAATAATGTGAAAATGCTATGGGTAAATGATATTTAAATTCAAATCAATAATACAGTACAAAATCTAAGTAAAAACATAAGTAAGATTCATATTTAAAACATAAGATAAACTACCCTTGAATAAATCAAGCTTTGAATGAGGACATCCACATAAAAAATTTCATAGTCCCAATGTAATCCATCATATCATAAGTTAAAACAACTTAAAATCAGTAAGTAAAAGTAACTCACACAATAATTGAATTTAATGAATCATAAAATTGAGAACCCACATTTGAAGTACACTAAATTCATGAAAATTGCTTTAAAAAAAATTTAGGTCTCCTTGGTTGAAAGGAACCAAGGATCAAAACCCACATAACTTGACCAATGAAGGTGTTTAAAGAGAAATATTTAGATGAAATGAGCTTTCCTTGATTTCCAAGTTCCCAACCCACAAGAGTTCATTAAGAGAGGCTTGAGAGAATTTTCAAATGTGATGGATGGATTTGAATATTAGAAATAGGGTTTAGGCTATTAGGAAGTCATTAGATAGCATAGGAAGTCACAAAAACCATTAGAATAAATCATACTTATGAAAACATCGTTAATGAAACAAGTTGAAAAATTATACATCACAACTTCAAGTGAGGGTTCACGGCCCGTGACTCATCACACGGACCATATATCTGTCCGTGAGACAACACTTAGAAAACTTTGCTTGACGAAAGTCCAAAACACTAATCCCATAGAAAAATTTCGCGAAACCAACCACATGGAGGGTTTCACGGGTCGAGTGAGGTCACATAGTCCGTGTCACTTTCGGTACCCTCACACTTGGAGAAAATCTCACGACAAGTTATGAGATGGTGATTTATACTTACAAAAAGTTTCATTCAGAAGCTATACGAATGGCCTCACGGGCCGTGTGTCACCACACGAGCCGTGTAAGGGGCCATGTGACCATACATTATCCCAAAATTGTGGGATTTCAAACCAAGGCCAGCAAACGGCCCACCACATGGTCTGTGAAGTGTAACATGGATCGTGACAGACCAAGTGTGGCATGCCTTAGCCAAAATTACCACTTTCAAGAGCCAAAAACCCAACTTGAGGCCAAGGGCCACTACATTGGTGGCCACACGGGTTATGTGACCTCACACAAAGCGTGAGGTCTCCCTTGAAGTGTCACCTTGGTCCAAAACTTCCCAAAATCAAAAGTTTCAAGCTCCAACAAAGTCATATAATGTTCGGATCATCACATCTCTAGACTCCATCTCTAGGTTCGTTCATGCAAGCTTTAACAAATATCATATAGGGTTTATACAATGTCTCAGGAAAAGTATTCAATTGCAGCAAATAAGTTTATGATGATCAATAACATATGAAAATACATGTAACAGACATAATTTTCAAGAAAATCATAAAGAATCATGTGTGTAGACTCATTAGAATCTTAACTCCTCTATTACCATCAATAAGGGCACATAGGAGATCAATACCATGCTTTAGTTTAGCCTTACATACCTTATGTGAAGGTTTTGGACAATCAATCCTCAATAACTCTCCTTGACCTCGTCAATTCGTTACTCCTCTTCTCTTTTCATTAGCCCTAGCCTTTTTCAAGAACTTAGAACGACTTTAAGAGTTTAAAACTCTATTTAAGATCAAAATGACCCATTTATGTCATGGTTTCAGTTTCAAAGAGATTGGCAAAGGTCTGGAATGACCCTAATGAAATAAAAGAAAAGTTCACCTCGAAAAGATGGGGCTCGTGATGCGAATTTTGTCAATTTTGGGTATGTTTCATCAAACCTTCTCCGAATGAGTTTTGTTATCCCGTAGAAATTTTTTTGACAAAATTTAAGTGTAGACCCTCCCTAGAATTTGTTTTTGCATTAAAAAATTGTTTGTTAATCCGGTTGCTCTAAAAGTCAACCGAGATCAGTTTCCCACTCAATTTTTCATAAAGATCGCATGTTCAATCTTGAATTTGCCAACAAAGCATGGGAAGACGCGATATGCACACATCTCTCCTTTAGGGGTATTTTGGTAATTTTATCGAGTGTTATATCAGCTCCCCTTAGGAATCATTCATCCTCAAATAATGAGTAAAGGCCGATATCAAGGCACGAATAAACTCAGGACTCATCTCAATACTCACTCGATAACTCAGATTCTCGACTCCACATCATCCTCAACAAACTCCACTCAGACTCAAGAATAGGCATATCAACTCAAGAGTAGAAACATCCATTAAGTCAAGGGTAAGAACATTACCTTCAACATTCTCATCATCGGGCATGAATAGGTGCAGATATTTAGCTCTCATCTCTTTTACAGCTTCCCATATGGCTGTCACGACCCCACCCTGTAGGCTGAGACTAGTGACCGAAGTGGGCACCCAAACGCAATCACCAAGCCAAATTTCAAACAGATGACTTATGTAACCAAAAATTTCGGAAGAGTTTCTTTTGTTTTAGATACTAACCCAAAATAACCCTGTACCCAGAAAAGTTTCCAACAGATGCAGCACAGAGTAAATAGAAGATCATATACATATAGAATGGCCGACAAGGCCACAAGGGTGGGTAAAACCGCTCAAATACACATCATACATATCTAACTGTACCAACTAGGGACAAGCCACACATATATATATCCACAGACCTCTAAACAGACTAACAGAAACATAAGACGGGACAGGGCCCCATTGTACTCTCGAATAATCGTATATGCAAAATAACAAACGAGTGTATGTACCAAAAGTAGGCTACGGAGTAAGGGGAGCACTTCAAAGAGCAAATGGGTGTCCTAAGCTGGAGGGTCACCAAACTGTACGTCGGTACCTGCGGGCATGAAATGCAGCCCTCGAAGAAGGGGAGGTCAATACGAAATACGTATCGAGTATGTAAAGCGGGATGTACAGAATATAAAATTGAGTAATAACTGAAACCAAAGTATAGAAGGCAAGTGCATATCCAAAAATATCAAAATATTTACTTTCAAAATACAAATCATGCATAGGGGTAGAAAGTATGGTCGCCCACCCATCAATGGCACCATAACACCAGAAAGTTACAAATCTTCGAATCCCCGTCACATATCAAATACAACATAAGTGAGCCAGGCGCTACGTATCGTCGTCCCTGTACTCACCCAACACATAGCACAACCAGAAATAGCATAAGTGAGTCAGGCGCTATGTATCACCGTTCCTGAACTCACATATCACATACTACAACCGGAAATAGCATAAGTGAGCCAGGCGCTAGTATCGTCATCCCTGAACTCACATATCATCTACCACAACAAAAAATAGCAGAAGCAAGTCGGGTGCTATGTATAGTCGTCCCCATACTCACCCAGCATAGTATAACACAATACACCATTTAACAGATAAGTGAGCCAGGCGCTACGTATCACCATCCTCGTACCCACTGTCAAACGCAGCCTAACACTGGAATATGTCATAATATACACGACAACCAACCGGCTTGGGAATCGGTGAGCAATATCATAATAGGCACGAGCAGAGTAGTGAGTAGTCATATGCATAAAATTATCATCATAAATCCAAAAGATAAGTAAAATAGCATACTTAAAAATCAAGATAATAATTATCACATATTCCCTCAAAAGCTATCAAAATTACATAAGAGGGTGTCAGGGACCCACAACCAGTGAAGACCCGATCTAGCTTAACCTACGGAGAACATATTCATACTAGATCATACAAACTCCAATGAGGCATTTCAAAATGGTTTTTTAAGGCAATCCAAGCTTTCTATTAAATTTACGGTCACTTATAGTTTCCCATACCTCAAATACTCTCCAAAATAATCCAAATGCAAACTAACTCCAACCTATGCTTCGGGATGCCCAAAGTCTACAAATAATTCATAATGATGCCAAATAATTAGCTAACAGCTTTTTGGGCATTAAATTACCACTTTACCCTTAATTTTACAAAAATTTGGACAGCATCTCCCCTTAAAATAGGTCACCCTGAGAATTCAACTTTGCTCAATTCATCAACAACAACAACCACAATAACCCAACAACATCAGAAATCGATTCAAATAACTATATAACAACAATAGCTAAATTATCACCACTTAAACCATACTTACAATAGCAGTGAACATACCAACATATACATATAGATGATTTCCAACAATTCCTTCATACTACAATGATCATAATATACCAACTAAATAACAATTCATAGTTCCAATCACAACACAACACTATATCACATAAACACACCACTCGGCCAAAACCTCCACATATACAACTCATTTCCAACATTGCATATTTCATGATTTTCCTTCAATTTAACATACTACAAAATACATACAACCTTTACAACACATAAAACAAGATTAAATCTTACCTTTTCACTTCAACTTCTCAAATAGACTAGGGTTCCAAAAATGAGAAAGTAGATATCTTCTTGCTCCAACAACTCCTTCAAGCTACTTAGGGGCCTCAATATAGTAGATTTGTACCATCAAAATAATTTTGGAA
Organism: Solanum virginianum; assembly: GCA_000787875.1. NCBI lineage: Eukaryota > Viridiplantae > Streptophyta > Magnoliopsida > Solanales > Solanaceae > Solanum > Solanum virginianum. The sequence goes on from DF358286.1 coordinate 33,769, forward strand.
TGAGGAAAAGAGAATTTATATTTTTCCAAGTTTTTAGCCGTAGATTTGGTTTTTGGTTAAGTTTCTTGGATTTTTCCTAAGTGTTAAATAAGTTAAAGATGATAAAGATCATCTTGTACATATATAACATAAGACTTGGCCAAGTGTGCATGGCCCACATCACACTTGGTCCAATTAAAAGTTGGCACAAATTCAAGTGGGCCCCACCTAATATTATAGAACAAACTTTAAAAAACTATACTTTGGTCCCAAACTTTCCGATAGTGCCACTTTGGTCCTACATTTTTCAATAATGCCACTTTGGTCCCAAATATTCCAATAATGCCACTTTGGTTACAAATTCTGCTAATTGTTCCAATGCATGAAATGTGGGTTCTAACATCCTCCCCCTCTTAAAACTTTCGTCCTCGAATGTTAAACAGACCTTACAAATTACATAAACAATTTAGGGGGAGTTTCGTTTTTAATTATCACAACAACCCACTCAACAATCAATAATTCATCCACCACACAACACAGTCAAGCGAAGAATTGAATTACCTGCCCACTCAATAACTGGTTCCCCTGAAAATTGTCAATGGACTATCGTATTGACAATCAACAGAGCATAACAAGAATCTAGTCAATCCACACCCATAATCACGTCAAAATCAGTCATATCCAACTCTATCAGGTCGGCCATAGTGCAACGGCCACAAATAGATACCAGACAATTTCTATAAACTTGATTGACAATAATACATTCTCCTACTGGTGAACTGTGGGGGTGTACCTCATACTAACTGGGGAGGATATCTACTTTGCGGCTGTTGGGGCCGTCTACCTCGATAAGCCCCTAAATGCCCAGATGATCTGGCCGATTTGGGCTGGCCCCTATCATTAATCTTATCAGACAGATGCCCCCTACGTCGATCCTCCATATCCTAGGCGCGAATCTGAACATGGGTGATGTCCATACCAGTCTGGGTCGCCTCTCGCATCTCCCCAATCCCTACACCTAGCTGAGGGGCTGAAGGCTCTAAAATTTGGACCTCGAGAGCTGGTGATGTCGCCGAACTAGTTGTCAAAAGTGCAAACCTTGGCCCATCCTGGTCATGAGCCCAAAGAGTCACCCGGGCTCGACTAATCTCAGCTAACGCTGCATATTTGCCCACTGGACAGCTGGGGTCTTTCTTGGCGGCATCGCTGAAACCAAAACAGTCTGCCACAAAAAGGGATCATCCTAACAACACAGCTCTACTGCACCATCTAAGACTAGAAAGAAAGAATAACATCTTGTACATATATAACATAAGACTTGGCCAAGTGTGCATGGCCCACATCACACTTGGTCCAATTAAAAGTTGGCACAAATTCAAGTGGGCCCCACCTAATCTTCAAGAACCAAATTTTACAAAATTATACTTTGGTCCCAAACTTTCCAATAATGCCACTTTGGTCCCAAATTTTCCAATAATGCCACTTTGGTCCCAAATTTTCCAATAATACCACTTTGGTCCCAAATTCTACTAATTGTTCCAATACACGAAATGTGGGTTCTAACATCCTCCCCCCTTAAAACATTTATCCTCAATTGTTAAACTAGCCTTACAAATTACGTAAACAATTTAGGGGGAGTTTCCTTTTTAATTATCACAACAACCCACTAAACAACCAATAATTCATCTACCACACAACATAGTCAAGCAAAGAATTGAATTACCTGCCTTACAAATTACGTAAACAATTTAGGGGGAGTTTCCTTTTTAATTATCACAACAACCCACTAAACAACCAATAATTCATCTACCACACAACATAGTCAAGCAAAGAATTGAATTACCTGCCACTCAATAACTGGTTCCCGTGGAAATTAGAAATGGACTATCGTATTGACAATCAACATTAGCATAACAAGAAGCTAGTCAAAATGTCCAGATGGTCTTGCCCTTCTAGGCTGGACCCTATCATTAATCTTATCAGACAGACACCCCTTACGTCGATCCTCCATATCCTGGGCGCAAACCAGAACATGGGTGATGTCCATACCAGTCTAGGTCACCTCTCGCATCTCCCCAATCCCTACACCTAGCTGAGGGGCTGAAGGCTTTGACATTAGGACCTCGGGAGCTGGCGGTGCTGCCGAACTAGATATTGAAAGTGCAAACTCTGGTCCGCCCTGGGAACGAGCCCTAACAGTCACCCGGGCTTGACTAATCTTATCTACAGCTACAGATTTGCTTTCCTGGGCAGCTGGGGTCTTTCTCGGAGGCATCGCTGAAACCAAAATAGTTAGTCAGAAAAAGGGATCATCCTAACAACACAGCTCTACCGCACCATCTAAGATCAAAAAGAAAGAATAACATCTTGTACATATATAACATAAGACTTGGCCAAGTGTGCATGGCCCACATCACACTTGGTCCAATTAAAAGTTGGCACAAATTCAAGTGGGCCCCACCTTGGCCAAGTGTGCATGGCCCACATCACACTTGGTCCAATTAAAAGTTGGCACAAATTCAAGTGGGTGCCACCTAATCTTCTAGAACCAACTTTTAAAAATTATACTTTGGTATAAAACTTTCCAAAAATGCCACTTTGGTCCTAAATTCTCCTAATTGTTCTAATGCACGAAATGTGGGTTCCAACATCCTCCCCCCTTAAAACATTTATCATCAAATGTTAAACTGGCCTTACGAATGACAGAAATAATTTAGGGGGAGTTTCCTTTTTAATTATCATAACAACCCACTTAATAACCAATAATTCATCTACCACACAACACAGTCAAGCGAAGAATTGAATTACCTGCCACTCAATAACTGGTTCCCCTGGAAATTGGAAATGGACTATCATACTGACAATCAACATTAGCATAACAAAAAGCTAGTCAATCCATACCCAGAATCACGTCGAAATCAGTCATATCTAACTATATCAGGTCGGCCATAGTGCAACGACCACAAATAGATACCGAATAATTTCTATAAACTCAATTGACAAGAATACATTCTCCTACTAGTGTACTGTGGGGGTGTACCCCATACTAACTGGGGAGGATATCTACTTTGCTGCTGCTGAGGCCGTCTACCTCAATAAGCTCCTAAATGTCCACATGATCTTGCCCTTTTAGGTTGGCCCCTATCATCAATCTTATCAGACAGATTCCCCCTACATTGATCCTCCATATCCTGGGCGCGAACCTGAACGCGGGTGATGTCCATACCAATCTGGGTTCCCTCTCACATCTCCCCAATCCCTACACCTAGATGAGGGGTTGAAGTCTCTCACATTCGGACCTCAGGAGCTGGCGGTGTCTCTGAACTAGCTGTCGAAAGTGCAAACTCTGGCCCACCCTGGGCATGAGCCCTAACAGCAACCCAGGCTCGACTAATCTCATCTACCTCTACATATTTGCCCCCTGGGCAGCTAGGGTCTTTCTCGGAGGCATCGCTGAAACCAAAACAGTCTGTCAGAAAAAAGGGATCATCCTAACAACACAGCTCTATAATTCAAGTGGGCCCCACCTAATCTTCAAGAACCAACTTTTAAAACTTATACTTTGGTCCCAAACTTTCTAGTAATGCCACTTTGGTCCCAAATTTTCCAATAATGCTACTTTGGTCCTTAATCACACTTGGTCCAATTAAAAGTTCGCACAAATCAAGTGGGCCCCACCTAATTTTCTAGAACAAACTTTCAAAAATTATACTTTGGTCACAAACTTTCCAATAATGCCTCTTTGGTCCCAAATTCTCCTAATTGTTCCAATGCACGAAATATGAGTTCTAATATCCTCCCCCTTAAAACATTTGTCCTCGAATGTTAAACTAGCGTTATGAAATACATAAATAATTTAGGGGGAGTTTCCTTTTTAATTATCACACCAACCCACTCAACAACCAATAATTCATCTACCACACAACACAGTCAAGCAAAGAATTGAATTACCTGCCACTCAATAACTGGTTCCCCTGGAAATTAGAAATGGACTATCATATTGACAATCAAAATTAGCATAACAAGAAGCTAGTAAATCCATACCCATAATCACGTCAAAATCAGTCATAACCAACTCTATCAAGTCGACCATAGTGCAACGGCCACAAATAGATACCGAAGAATTTCTATAAACTCGATTGACAATAATACATTCTCCTACTGGTGAACTGTGGGAGTGTACCCCATACTAACTAGGGAGGATATCTACTCTACTGCAGCTAGGGCCGTCTACCTCGATAAGCCCCTAAATATCAAGATGATCTGGCCCTTTTGGGCTGGCCCCTATCATTAATCTTATCAGACAGACGCCCCTTACGTTGATCCTCCATATTCTGGGCGCGAACCTGAACACGGGTGATGTTCATGCCAGTTTGGGTCGCCTCTCGCATCTCCCCAATCCCTATACCTAGCTGAGGGGCTGAAGGCTCTGACATTCGGACCTCGGGAGCAGGCGGTGTCACCGAACTAGCTGTCAAAAGTGTAAACTCTGGCCCACCCTGGGCAAGAGCCCTAACAGTCACTCGAGCTCGATTGATATCATCTACCACTGCAGATTTGTCCCCCTGGGCAGCTGTGGTCCTTCTCGGAGGCATCGCTAAAACAAAAATAGTCTGTTAAAAAAAGGGACCATACTAACAACACAACTCTACTGCACGATCTAA
>DF358286.1:49566-68392 GCA_000787875.1 Solanum virginianum
TATGAAGGGTCTTAATCCATGGCCACTTCATGATCCTCCACAATTTTTTTCAAATTATTTTACTTTCTCATGAATGTCTTCTCTATGCCTTGATATAATAATCCTTTATGCCTTGCAGTAATTTAAGTTTCATTGCATGTGCTCGGGGCAGAAGTTTTTGATAAATGTATCATCATGCTATTAAGTATTTTATTGTGAGTTATTTTCTTCAAGTGAAATACAATCCATTAAATAATTTGATCTATGGATAGCATCATCGTGGTAAAGATCGTAATGCTAGAGGAATCATTACAGCAAGGCATATAGAGCGAGGTCATAAGTGTCTATACCATAAAATCAATTTTTGATGGAATGAAAAAGGCATATATTGTAGAATTATAACCATAGAATATGACCCTAATTAAAATATATGTATTTGTCTCATACACTATGGGGATAGTGAGAACAAATACAATATACATCCCAGAGGGTCTATAATTGGACATACCATTGTTTCCGGTATAAAATCCCAATAAAATGGGCAAATGCCCTACCTTTGAGTGCGATTTGAACTATTGATTTATATAATTAAAAATAACAAATTATGTTTATGACAAAACCTAAAAATAGATCACTGATCACATTTATGTACCTATGCAAGATAGGCCTCAACAGAAAAATGAAGAATAATAGCAGCAACTGATTGAGTTCAGTAGTTCCTCATATCAAATTATTGACTCTAGAGACATAGTAAGATGGAGAAGACAAAATTGTTTCAAGAACCGACAAAATAGAAAATGTCCCTTCTTTTAAAGAGAGGAGTACGATATACATAAGATCCATATGCATAGATGTCATCATCTACATCCAGAAAGCCATATGATTTCGAAGTAGCTTGTACAATTTGGGAATAGGTCTTGATTGATCAAAAGAAGAATCTACTCCAACCAATATGCCCTTATGCATGGAAAGGGTGGACAATCAGCTAGAGCAGCGGGTGCTGTAGCAAAACAAATAGAAAAAGAGAGGAAATCAAACACATTAAAATTACCTTTTGGGGAGGTCCATTTGATATCCAAAAACTGCTCAGCAATAGCCAGACAAGTGGGGAATGTTGGGGTGAACCAGAAAAGCATGGATAGAGCCAAAACTAAGCATTGGCTAGGTAAGCGTCCTATAGTAAGAGGAGTAGTTATGAACCCTGTAGACCATCCACATGGGGGTGGTGAAGGGAGAGCACCAACTGGTAGAAAAAAACCCACAAACCCTTGGGGTTATCCTACAATGGGAAGAAAAACTAGAAAAAGAAATAAATATAGTGATAATTGGATTCTTCGTCAACGTAGTAAACAGGAGACAAAATCGAATTGAATTCTTCATTTTTAAAAAAACTTTACAAAAAAATAGAAGTAAGCTTATGACACGTTCACTAAAAAAATCCCTTTATAGCAAATCATTTATTAACAAAACAAATCGATAAGCTTAACACAAAAGCAGAAAAAGAAATAATAATAACCTGGTCCCAGACATCTACCATTATACACACAATGATCAGTAATACTATTGCTATCCATAATAGAAAAGAGCATTTGCCTATTAATATAACAGATAGTATGGTAGGCCACAAATTGGGAGAATTTACACCTACATTAAATTTTAGAGGACATGCAAGAAACTATAATAGATCTTGTCATTAATATTAATAAAAAAAACCAAGAGGCTTATGATTCAGTAGTAGAAGGAAACCTTATGTAAACAAGAAAAAAAGCAGTAGTATATGCTTTAGGTTAACATGTATCTATGTCTTCTAATAAAGTACGAAGATTCATTGATCAAATTCGCGGACGTTCCTATGAAGAAGCGCTTCTAATACTAGAACTCATATCCTATTAAGCATTTTATACCATTTTGAAATTGGTTTATTCTACAGGAGCAAATGCTAGTTACAATATGGGTTCCATCGAACCAATTTAGTTATTAGTAAAGCTAATGTCAATGAAGCTACTATTGTGAAGAAACTGAAACCTCGAGCTCAAGGATGTAGTTTTTCTATAGAAAGATTGATTTGTCATATAACTACTATAGTGAAAGATATATCCTTAGATAATGAATATGGGGAGATGTATTCATTAAAAAAAATAAGATGAAAAAAAAATGAAACAACCCATCTTTAGATAGAAGTCCCACATTGGCAAAAACACAAGAGAGATTTTGGATATATAAGTAAACATCGCTTACTTACTAGTGACGTGTTTTAAAGTAGTGAGGGGCTAGGCCCAAATCAAACAACATCACCAATGGGCTAGGTCATTACAAATAGTATGAAAGCTACTATTTTGTTAGTATTTTTTATGTGGGTTAGAGTACAATTGAGTTTATGCAAATCCAGTGAGGTGGGGCAAACCTCAGTGCTAAGTCTAGGCGAATCCCATATGGCAGGGCAAAACTCAGCAAGGACGCTGAGTCCATAGGGGGTGTATGTTACAACCATTCAATAAATAGAAGTCCCATAGTGGCAAAAACTTAGGAATGATGTTGGGTAGATAAGTAAACAAGTCTTACCTACTAGTGATGTATTTTAAAGTCGTGAGCGCCTAGGCCCAAATTGAACAATATCACTTGCAGGTTGGGTAAAAAAAACTACAGCTATGATGCATCGTGATATGTATAATAGCAGGGAATTATAAGAAAAAACAAAAATCCACTTAGTTTCAGGCTGGGTACAACCTCACACAAGCTGACAACAATAACAAGACAAACCTCCTATACTAACACATCTAGAAAGCCAAAATGGAAATCAACTAGGGCAAGTAGATTAAGCATAAATAACAAATAAAGTTCTACCTTTTTACCATAAATAAATCCAATACCAACATGATCCACCATAAAAAAGAGAAATCAACTTACAACACCATGATATGCACAAGTCCAAGCAAACTAAAACAACACTAATACAACGAGTGTAAAAATCAAATAAGCACCAATGGGTACGGAGACCCCAACACCATATAATTTAAGCAAGGAAGGATCTAGAAAAGAATTATACAATCACGTTGATGCCTAGAGCTATGCGCTCAATCTGGCCTATAAGAACATAGGAGGCATCATAATTGAACTAAACCTGAATAGAAGAACTACCTCCACCAACACTTGGAATACAATCTTTGGTCGAATTAAACATGAACCCATGAGACTGGTTGAACTGAGCATATTATCCAACTGCACTATATTAGAGACACTGTCTACCCTAGTGGCCTATCTCTCTACACCTTTGACAAGGCCCAATTTCTCTTGCCTAGAAGATTGAACCCTACTTAGGGCACTCTCAGTGCCAATGATCAAGTATGCCACAGTCATAACAACTTAATATTGAATGCCCTATAATAATGTGACCATGATAGGTAGGAAGTGCATTAGATACCCTTGAGCCCTAGCCCAAGTTAGGACCACCTCATCTGAGAGCACTCTGCTGCGATCTCTAGTGGGACCTGTCTTGAGCATCCGTCCTCATAACAACTTAGATACTATCTCTAACACTCAGTGGAGCAGTACTACCTGGGTGAACTGAGGCCCCATTGTAACGACTCCAAAAAGTGTCCGAAAATATGTCTCGAAAGTGCCTAGAATTGTAATCTACATATATCTCAAAATCTGTGCATTATTTTAGAAATTCGACTTCATATTCTTGTTCGGGGGATCAAATTTAAGGAGAAAGGGTCTATCCCCATTTTAGAGCAAATGATTCACTATTTCAAATTTTAAAGTGTAGAATTCTGGTGAGGTTAGCGCGTTTGGGGTGAGATGTGCACTAGTGTTATTACTGTCCAGTTTTATTTAACTAAGTCCAAGACTTTTATGTCTTGGGCCTAAGTGTTTCCACATGAGAAAATACTTATGCTTAGCCATGTTTTTCCTTCATATCATAAAAGACATTCCCTAATACTCACTCAAACTCTTAGTCTTATATTTCTCTCGAAATTCAAGTGCCAAAACCCTCATCCAAATCTTAAGGTTCTCTTTTAAGCTTCAAGTCTCCATCTCCAATCTTTTCCAAGGATTCTACTAAGGCTAAGGTATGTGGGTTTCTTTCATGGGTTCCTTTCACTCGTGATGCTCGAGCTCTCTTTTCTTATAAAATGCATTATTTAAAGTTGATTTACTCGTGGGTCATACTTATTAAAAAATTCACTACACACACTATTGTTGTTTATGAAATGGTGATTGTTTTAGCATATTTTGGGCTATGAATATAAGATCTAATGTGAGATTTGATAAAGGGTTTTGATGTATATTGCTTGAGGATGTTACCAAGTATCTATTGAAGGATTTACATTGAATTTTCTAGCATGATTTCACTCTTGAATTACATGGTTTTACACTAGCATTACACACCCACCAAGTGTTTCATAAAATGCCTTTTTAATGATTCTTTAAGTTTTGATGATCTATTGGTTGAGTTAAGATTCAAGTGACTCTATGATAGTTATGACCTTTCTAAAGGTGTGTTTAAATTATGAAAATATTAATGATGTTGTAAGGTTGGATTATGCCACTTTTTCTAACATTATACCTCTTGTGAGCCTTTAATGTTGATGTTAATAAAAGGATAATGTTGATAATGACCCATTCTTATGATTGAAGTTAGGCTCAGCATTTGAGGCCAATGATGTTAAGAGCTACTTGTGTCATATCTCTATATCTTTTGCAAGTTATTAAAGTATGATTATATTATACATATTCAGTATGATTAGGCTTAGCACTGAGTGGGCTAGAGGCGAATCCCTAAGACCTAGAACTACGTTCAACCATAGGTTAAGGAATTAGAGGTGAGTCCCCAGATCTCTAAGAGGCGAGTAATGTAAATATGAGAGTTTGAGGCGAGTACCTGAGGTCGGGCTTGAGGCGAGTACCTGAGTCCTAGAACTAGAGGCGAGTACCCAGATCACATAAGGCTTAGTGGATCCACTTAGTCATTAGGAGGTTAACCTTGGCAAGTAACTTCCCCCTTTCCTCCGGTGTAGGGTTAACATCGAGATTCCAAGTTGTAGCTCAATTGGTCTTATGTAATGTCGGTTGAGGTTTCTCCCTATACTTATACATTATATTCTATGTGAGATTAATAATTTGCAAAGCATGATTTACTTAAGCATTGATCATCCATACCATATTGTTATTATGTTATCTATTTCTTATAATTATGCATTTTGATTATGATGTCTATCTCTTATTGCATTGCATTCCACATACATAGTATATTAAAATGAACTAACACATACTTTATGCCTACATGGAATCACCATGTAGGAGCCAGAGCCCCACTAGAGCATCTCCACCCATGAGACTAGTATGGTTTCACTCAAGCTTGTTGGTGAGTCCTCCATTTTGGGGACGTTGCTTATGATCTTATGCTATGTCCTAAGATTATCTTTCTTTTATTTATATATTGATTATGAGGGTGAGCCTGGTTGCTTGTCTTGGACCCCACTCTTATCTATGTAGTAGAGGTATAGTTGGACATATTATGTATCTATGCTTTAAGCCTTGACTCTCTTGTTTCTTGATGTTTATGATATGGAAGGTTACCCTTAGTCCCAATTCCCCTTATTTATGCTTATCTCTTATGGTCATTTTCAATGCTTCTATGACCAAATATATGTAATGATATGCTATGAGGCTTGCTTGGGGTTTCTTTGGGTTCACCATTTACCGGTCATGTCTAGTCCCTAAGCTTGGGTCATCACAAAGATGGTATCAGAGCACTAGGTTGTTAGATCCTCAGAGTCTAATATACCACATCGATTAGAGTCTTATTCATGGTTCTCTTGTACACCACAACTATGAGTAGGAGGCTATGAGGCATTTTAGGAAATGTTTCCCTTCTTCATTTTCTAAGTTATGCCATAGAGTCAAAGGTTATTCCCCCTAATGATTGTTCTTTGATATCCTAGATCATGCCTAATGCAAGAGGAAGACAAGCCCACACACCCACGGGGCAAACGGCAAACGAAGGGTTCCGGGATGCTCTCACTATGCTTGCCCAAGTTGTGGCTAATCAAGCCAATCAAGGGGCCCAAACCCCTCATTCTCCTATCCCGGCATCTGAGGTAAGAGACTTCATAAGCATGAACCCATCGGTATTCTATGGGTTAAAGGTGGATAAGGACCCTTAAGAGTTTATTAATAAAGTATACTAGGTGCTATCTATTATGGGAGTGAGGTTGGAAGGGAAGACGGAGTTGGCAGCTTACCAAGTCAAGGGGGTGGCACAAATATAGTTCACACAATGGAAGGAAGAGAAGGGGGTTGACAATGTGGTTCTATGGGAGGAGTTCAAGGTGGCCTTTCTTAATTGGTTCTTCCCTCTGGAGCTTAGCGAAACTAAAATGATGGAGTTAATAAATATGAAGCAAGGATCTATGATTATAAGATGGGGATTGTCTAAGCATATTTTGGGGTATGAATCTAAGATCTAATGTGAGATTTGATAAAGGATTTTGATGTATATTTCTTGTGAGTGTTGCCAAGTATCTATTGACGGGTTTACATTAGATTTTCTAGCATGATATTTCTCTCTTGCATTGGTTTTACACTAGCATTACACACCCGCCAAGTGTTTGTTAAAATGCCTTTTTAAGGATTCTTTAAGTTTTGATGATCTATTGGTTGAGTTATGATTCAAGTGACTCTATGATGGTTATGAGCTTTCTAAAGGTGTGTTTAAATCATGAAAATGTTGATGTTGTAGGCCGGAATAAGCCCTTTTTTTCTAAGATTATACCTCTTGTGAGCCTTTGAAGTTGATGTTAATGAATAGATAATGTTGATGATGACTCATTCTTATGATTGAAGTTAGACTCACCATTTGAGATCAATGATGTTAAGAGATACTCATACCATTTCTCTATGTTTATTGCAAGTTATTAAAGTATGATTATCTTATACATATTCTGTGGGATACTTAGCACCGAGTGGACTAGAGGCGAGTCCCCAAGTCTTAGAACTACGTGCTACTATAGATGAAGGGATTAAAGGCGAGTCCCCAAATCTCTAAGTAGACTTTGCACTGAGTGGACTAGAGGCGTATCTCCAAGACCTAGAACTATGTGCCACCATAGGTGTAGGGATGAGAGGCGAGTCCCCAAATCTCTAAGAGGCGATTACCCTAAATATGAGGGCTTGAGGCGAGTACCCAGTCCAGGCTTGAGATGAGTACCCGAGTCCAAGAACTAGAGGTGAGTACCTGGTTAACATAAGGCTTAGTGCATCCACTTAGTCATTAGGAGGTACACCTTGGCAAGTAATATCCCCTTTCCTCCAGTGTAGGGTTGACATCGGGATTCCAAGTTATAGCACGCTTGGTCTTATGCAATGTTGGTTGAGGTTTCATCCCACACTTATACATTATGTTCTATTTGAGATTAATGATTTGCAAAGCATGATTTGCTTAAGCATTAATCATACATGCCATATTGTTGTTATGCTAGCTATTACTATAATTATTTATTTTGATTATGATTCCTATCTCTTATTGTATTGCATCCCACATACTTAGTATATCCAAATGTACTAATGCATACTCTATACCTATATGATGTCACTGTAGGAACTGGAGCCCCGCTTGAGAATCTCCACCCACATGGCTAATACGATTTCAGTCAAGCTTGTTGTTGAGTCCTCCATTCCGTGAATGTTGCTTATGATATTATGCTATGTTTGAAGACTATCTTTTTTTTTATGTATGTAATGACTATGAGCGTGAGCCCGATTGCTTGTCTTAGCCCCTGCACTTATCTATGCAGTAGAGATATTGCTGGACATGTTATGTATCTATGCTATAAGCCTTGACTCTCTTGTTTCTTGATGTTTATGATATGGAAGTTTACCCTTAGTCCCAATTCCCTTTGTTTATGCTTATCTCTTGTTGTCATTTTAATTGCTTTTGCGACCAAGGATGTGTAATGATATTCTATGAGGCTTGTTTTGGGTTCCTTCGGGTTCCCCATTAGCTGGTCAGGTCTAGGCCCTAGGCTTAGTTCGTGACACCCATAGCCCTAAACCTGTCAAGCGTATTGCGGGATTCTACATTAGACCTAGCTATAACTGATAGAATCTCATAACCTGAAGGTTTTCGCTATAAAACCTGAGAAACCAAGCCTAAACTCTATCTGTTGCAGGCCTTTTGACCTATCTCAGGACCTCCTGGTACTTTTATAAGGCTGACAGGTCGAAGAGGGAAGGATCCATCTCCAATCTGATAGCCGCCACTGAAGGATCAAAACATGCCTGCTCTACAGCCCTCACATGACTCATAACCTGAGGAAAAGTAACACCTGCTACTACCAAGTGCTCTGATGCCAAACGAAGTGGTAAAGTTAATGTCCTAACAAATCCATGTCTTACATCCTGCTCCGTAGGGAAGAAAGTGAGAGAATAATTGGTGCACTCAAGAAATCTAATCAAGTAGTCTCACACAGATGATGAACCCCAATGAGGAACTGCTAATATATCTCTACCCTGAGAACCATCCACAACAGCTCGAGTTGGATGTTCTGATACCTTTGATATGTCTACCGGTGAACTCATGTTATCCACCTATGAAGGAGTAAATTCCAAGGAAGGATCTTTAGAGATTATTCAAGTCAAATCACGCAATCAGGAGTCAAGAACACAAATTTTCTATAAATAACCCTATAACCTCCTAAAGATAGGATATAAACATCTATGCAACGTTGCGCAAGACTCTACTAGGAATTACTCGCATACCAATGATGCCAGTCAATCTAAAGCCCTGACATCAACTTGTCACAATTCAGTATATTAGGCCATGATGAAACCTACACAATCAACTAGTAGGTAAGCTTATCACATAGCCAAGAACCATAGGCGACGTGATATCCTTATAAAAGACAACCCTTATAAGTATAGGTTGTCACACGAAAGACAATACATACAAACAACGAAAAAAATAAGACATAGAAACCTATCCCAAGAAATGAAATCAGTTAGTATTTGAGATTCTAATATACAAAATGAGACTCTAAGGCATCTTCAAATACAAATAACAATACATTCTATCTTTGATCACAAAATAAAGATAAGTCTAATTGCAGTAAGATGGAAATTTGCAACTCTGGACGCTACGAGCTCACTAAAATCTTCAAAAATCCTCAACTAACTCTACATGAAAAGAAGTCAACAGCAAGGACTTACACTACAATCCATAGAGGGAGAAGTGTAGTATGAGTTCCGAAACAATGGTATTTAGCAAGCATAGGCCGACTAAGATACAAAAATAAAGCAGGTATAAACAACATGAAAGTAAGGCAAATATATAGCACAATTATGAAATATGGCCAGGATAACACAAAATCAGGTACATCAAATAATGAGAAGGAGAGAAGAAGTGTACCTAGGGATTAGGTCTGTTGTTTGCTAGCATGAAAGTTAGGTCACGAAGTGGAATCAACAATAACAACGAAAGAAACATACAAAAAAACACTATACTATATCAAATTAGGAGGGTGTATGCTCAATCTAGAAAGAAGATGTTATACCTACAATGACTATAATATCACTGCAACAAAATAGCACAGACAGAGCAGGTACAAGCAAACAAAACCAACCAAAATCATAATAACAAAATAGTATTGGCAGAGTAGGTATAAGCAAACAAAACCAAGCAATGTCCTATACTACCGGTGATATAAGCAGTAAATAAAACCCTAATTAGCATCGCATAATATCTCTTTGGCCAGAAACCCATACACGCTGCCTAAGGCTGAACCAGGTCTTATCATAATAATCATCTCCATCTGTGATACTAGAGGAGTAATAATAGCTAAATACAAGAGAGCGCCAATGTATCAGCTAGTAAAATCATAAAAAGTTGAGGTCATTTTGAATGCCTTAGATAGTCTTAAGTAGAAAGGAGCTCATCCTCGATGCTTGAAGTATTAAATTCAAAAAACACATGATTCAATTGGTATGAATCCTTATAAAAACTAGTTAAAAATACAATAGATATCCATCTAAAAGAGGAAATCCCAAACAATCCCACATCAATATTATGGAAAACCATTTCACACTCTCCCTATCCATGCACAATGATGAGTCAATGTATGATAAGGATCTTACCACAAAAATAGTATGAATGAGCAACCAATGCAATGCATGTCATCCCAGTATCAAAATAAGTAACACAAAATCTAAGAAATGAACCCGTAACACTATAGAGGCGAAGGCCGAGAGAATTAACATAGGGCCCAGCTGCTCCAAAATCAAGGCCACAGGCCTAACAACAGATAACTATCCATATATATTTACCTATGCAAAGGAAATATCATATGCAAATAGTTAAGAGCTCATCTAAGCCGTCAAAGCAGCCAACAACAAGCAAAGAGGCAGGATCTATCTCAATAGTCATCAACTTCACCAAGTTTATAGATTAAGTCCATAACTGAGCCATCTAACTGAATCTATAGCTTCAACAAATCTCTCAAATCTTAAAATCTAACACAAGGTACATACTTACCAATCAGCTTTACCCCAACACAAGGCCAAATTCAAATGTCTCCAACCTAGATATAGAATGTAAATAAGTCAATCCAAGGCAAAGGCGGGCCTCTAAGATCGCAAGTATTTATTCAAGGTATACCATCATCAATCAAGCCTACTAGAATCCACAACTAGATATAGAAGGGCACTTGGGCTCTATACCAAGTGACTAAGGCTCAATCTATTTTAAGGTGACTCATATAATCCCTAAATAAAACTAATCACCCCACATCGGATTTTAATTAGCTCAAGCACCATCTCAATCTAGAGTCCCCGAAAGTCTATCTTAGACTAAGGCTCGACAAACAATCATGTGAAGTAAGAAAGAATGGAATAGAAGGCATACTAGGTAAATACAATTCTAACTATCTAGAAATATATATTAAACATCATCTAGAAGATCTTAGTCAAAGTGACGACTTCTGCCTAACTAGAAATCGACCACCACACATGCTCTAACTCTATTCCACAAGAACTGTCAGTGCCTAAAATACCTCCAATTGCCATAACATTATAAAATTATTGATCTACACAACAAAACAAATATTTTTCTTTCAACAAAATAATTTTTGAAGTTAGACTCAAAATTGGGTCAAAATGGGACTTTGGGACTTGCAATGGAAATCTTAAAATCAACTCCGTATAAAGTTACAAATATAAGCTAGAACTTATATCCCAAAATGAGGTACCATTTAAGTCTCAAAAATATCACAACAGCAATCAAAAAAGAAAACCCAATTTTCCCCAAAGTCTAGAAAAAGACAACAACTAATTTGACTAAATTAACTCCAATAAAGCTCCCAACTCACTGTTCGATCACACCACGGTGTTTTCCTAAAAATCTACGTAAGACAGCCTAGAAAATCTCTAAAAATGAATCAAATTTTTTCAGGAAATCACCTTCCAAAGTTTCACTCAAAATACTACTTGAAGATGACATATAATAGCAACTAAATACAGAAGTATACTACAAATAGAAACCACACGATTGAAACCAAGTACACCCTCCCCATAATTTAGACCCATGAATCTCTATAAATGGACCCAGAATGCTCAAGATATCAATCCTCAAATAAATCCACCCAAAATCTAATTTATAAATACCTAAATACAATAACAAAAATCAAGAACCTTCCTTAACCAGAAGTCCCAATCCAATTTATGGGCTCACCAACACACTCATTACAAAATTGCACATGAAATGGACCTTTTTATCATCACATGTGGCCTTGAAATGGTAGAGAAATTGTATCTTGAATATTACCAATTGAGCTAGTCATGACTTGGAAATTAAATATATAGAACACAAAAGAGACCTCTACAATTGTAGTGAATAGTACTTCATGATCATAGAGTGTAGATACGATCATCTTCGCTGTAATCCCTCTGCAACCGCGGAGCATAAAGGTCTCAAGCCTATGTGATCAGGGTGTCCCCTCCGCAAACATGAAGAACAAAATCATTCGACCTCCACTAATACAGCCTGGGGAACGTGATCATAGGGATCACATTCACCTGTACCAGATATCAGTTGAAACGCATATATTTTCCAAGGTTGAAATTTTTGATGGGGTGGTCGAGATTAGTTCAAAATCTCATGCGTACAAATAGACTATGCCATCATACTAAATTCAAGATTTCAGATCTACCAGTGAAGTTAAAATTTTTATACGAGGTCATTTACAAAAAATATGGGTCCTACTCCCAATGCTATTATATTTATACCCAAATTCCATCGATGGCCTCGAAATAAGTTCAGAAGCCTCGAGATTCAAACAAATGGTTGTGCTAGGCCAAACACAATAATCTGGAGCTAACCATGTTGTCAAATTTCTATTCGAGTGTATTTTTCAAGAATGTTAACCAAAGTCAACTCTGGCTTAAATTTCAAAGGCCAAAATGCTAAACGGCCTAAACTAGCACCGAAGACCTTGGTACTCGACCAACCATGTTCCGAGCCTAATTTGATCATTCCAATCAAAATTTGGTTCCAAGTCTATCTTCCTAGAGTTTGACCAAAGTCAACCATGCAAACTCCAAGAGCTTCAAAACATGAAAATTATCTCAAATACCAGATGAACGGCCAGACAATCGAGCTATCAATGCAAACAAAATATAAATAACTTGGGGTCTACAGAAAAGCTCTAAATTGTGAAAATAACAAGGAGTGGATAAAATAACCTATAGGGTCATTACAATATCTTTTACTGAATTATGTTATTTATTAATCGAAAGATGTATATAGTTTAATTTAAAACTTTCTAGTATTACCTACAAGAATAAATAATATCTATTATGAAGAGTAGTCGTCCCTTGAGTCATCCTTGTCCACTCTGAAACTTAACATTTGAATCTCCTTTGGAGGTTTGTTTTGCTCTTTACTTTAAATTATTTATTACATAAATTTATTTATGACTATATATGTTCAACAATATATGTGTTAGTATATAACTATATATATAGGCAACATGGTTTAATATTTTTTTTATTTTTCAGCCTTACTTTATTTTTACCAATATAGTATTTACATTGACTTGAATTCTTTAGATATTGATTGGATTACTGTTTATTGTGGCTCAGAAAATGACACGCAAATGGTGCCTCTAACTATTTTCTGTGATGGAATAGTTGTGGTTCCTAGTATCTCCAACGACAAGGTTTTTATCAATCAAATGGCATTGATTTTTCTTGTGACATAAGATAGGATCATAAGATACCTCTAGTACTTAGCCGAGTTCAAAAATTTCTTATCAATCGAGTTTCTCGCATTAGATTATACAATGGTCAACTTTAAATGATCATAACTTTTAGCAAACAAAGAATTAGGTGGACCATGACCTGCGAAATGAAAAGTCTTTGAATTATCTTTCCAATGCCAATGATTTCATTTTATTTGGAGTTTGGAGTCAAAATTTGTCACCATTTTACTATAAACTACCAGAGCAGAGTTGAGTTCTGAACTGACTTATGGGTCATGTGATTGATGGCTGTTAATGTTAACTCATGGAAAAAGTTCAGAAAGTT
This sequence comes from Solanum virginianum, assembly GCA_000787875.1. Taxonomy (NCBI): domain Eukaryota; kingdom Viridiplantae; phylum Streptophyta; class Magnoliopsida; order Solanales; family Solanaceae; genus Solanum; species Solanum virginianum. The sequence goes on from DF358286.1 coordinate 63,124, forward strand.
CATTTTTGAGTCCCAAGCTTAACGGACCCAACTATGGGTCATAAATGCTTCTATGGGTCATAGATTGGGCTCAGGGAATCGATTCAAAGACCCCAAAATTTGCCCAAAACTTTACTAGTTGGTTCCTATGGGCCATAGCTTGGCCTGTGGATGACTTTGACAATATTTTTAAAAAGGTTATTTTAGTCTTTTTTTTGCCCTTTCAAGGACTTACCTTGATGTTTATACCTAAACATGTCCCTAAACATATTCATTCAACTTTTTCACACTAAAACACCTTCTCCAACTTAGAGAAAGGTTTTAAGTGAGAAAAAGCCTAGGCTTTGAAGATAACCTTGTGAGTTCCTTCAAAGATCCCAAAACTCAAAATTTCCAGGTATGTAAGGCTAACTAGAAAATGGATTGTGTTCTTCTATGTTCCCCATAATTCGAATTGATGGAGGTGTGAATGAATTGAGTCTTCTATGAATGTTTCTTGAAGGTTTTTATTAAATCCTAATGTATTCCTTTATAATATTGCATGAATTATAGTTTTTATGAATTAAATACTTGATTAGATGATTTTACTTTTCTACATGAAGTCTAAAATGAATTTTTGTTATTTGTAATTATTGTACTTAAATGGGTATGCATGAGTATAATTTGAGCTAAAAAGTCTATAAAATTCATAAATTCTTTAATTCTACTTTTGTTTCCTGAACACTATGAGTTGGAATGATGCATGATAGATCAGAGCGCCTTTATGAGTCATGTGCTAGTCCTAAAAGAATGTACTAACGAAAGAGTTTATAGTTGATGTGATAAATTGAGTTGAAAAATGTCCAATGATACTAGTTGAATGAGTTAACCATAGGGTAGATGTATTATGAGCTTATGGAGTCTTGGAAGGAATGTTAAACACCGGATAGAGTCAAACTAAGTCCAACTTGAACTCAATAATAATGTAGCTAGCGTGAGAGAGGATTAAACCATAAAATTGGATGTTTCCCTATTCTCCCAAAAAGAGGACTTGATAGTATTGATTGTGGATTCACTCATGGGATGGCCTATACCCTAGAAAGGTATTGGATGGATGTGACAATGACATCAGCTCGTTCTATCTTTACTAGCTCATACGTGATGGTTATCGATTAGAGAAACTCCCATATAAGTCTTGATAGTAATTGAGTGGATTGAATTAGATGGTATATGCATGGTGATTATCTAAACTACATTCTTACTTTAGACTCTTGACTTGCTGATTGAGTTTCCTACTTCTTCAGTTCAACTATTTAAGTTAATGTTATTCTTCCTTTATATGTTTCTTTCTACGATTTTATATGCTCATACATTCCATGCATTGAGGTCTATTTGGGCCTGCATCTTTTCATGCAGCACAGACAGGTACTAGTAGTCATCAATAGGCACCCTATTGAGGACCCATTGCATTCAGTTGATTTGTGAGTCCTCCCCTGCTTTTGGAGATATCATGTTTTTTCTTCTAGATTTGAGTTTATTCTTTTCATTTCTTTTTGAGGTTGCGATGGACCTGTCATTGGTAGTTCGATAATTAGAGGCATCATAGACTAGATTGTTAACTTGCGATTAGGTTATGTTTTTCAATAATTTTTTTGATACTAGTCTTAATCAGTTGATTCATAGATTGTTTGTCCTTCGGCCTTTGGCCTTTGATTTTCAAATTATTATTACCTTTGATTATTCTCTTAATCATTGATGTGTTCCACTATTAGAATATTATTGAATGAATGCGATGAAGTCGAGTGGTTCGCTTGGGGGTTAGCAATATTCTCTGAGTGCCAGCCATGCCAAGGGTACTCTCTTAGGGCATGACATCCCTCTTTACATTTTTGAATTGCTTATGCATAATTGTGATTTTTAGATTTTTTGATAATAAAATATTTATATAGAAAAGTATGGAATTACGTATAGAGGCATAACGTTGTCACGAATAAAGACTAGGGTCTAGACCTGACACGATTAATGGGGATACCGAAAGACCCCCAAACAAGTCTCTTATCATATCATTACATATCCTTGGTCGCAAAAGCAATTGAACAACAATAAAGAAAAGAAATAAGGGTAAAAGGGACTAAGGGAAGTCTTTCATAGCATAAATACATACAAGAGTCAAGAGAGTCAAAGCTCATAACATTATTACATAACTTGTCCAACAAAACCTCTAAACATAGAATTTTGAGGGGGCCAACACAACTTTCCGGGCTCACCCTCATAGTCATAAGTTTCCACTAAGAAGAGTCAATATATAGCATAAATCAAGAGAAGTATGTCCTCAGATTTGAGGACTCACCAACTTGCTTTGTAGAGATAGTACTAGCCATATGGAGAAGGATGAGAATATCCTGACGAGCTCCGGTTCCTACAAGGTAACATCATGTAGGCATAAAGTATGCATTAGTATGTTTGATTATGCTAAGTATGTAGGATACTATGCAACAAGAGATAGAAAACATAATTGAAATGCATAATTAGGCAATAGATGAGCATATAATAATATGGCATACAAGAGTGATTCTTGAAGTAAAGCATACTTATATAGAACATATGACATGGGTAGTAAGAGACCAACATTATGATGGATTGTCACATTGTACTATCCTTGATGATTGAGGTATCAACCCCTCAATTGGTTAATGGTTGTCTCTCCCTACCATCCATGGTGATTGAGGTATCAACCCTCTATTGATTGATAGTAGTCACACCACACCATACATAGTGATTGAGGTATCAACCCCTCAATTGGTTGATGGTAGTCACACCGCGCCATCTATGGTGATTGAGGTCTAGCAAACCCTCCTCAACTAGGTGTGGTCAACTTCCAACACTACATATATATTTCATGAAATCAACACATTTATACCCGCCTTTGATCATCATAAAGTAATTCAGGTCATAGGTCATGCAATGGATCATCAATAGCTCAAGAATCCTAAATCGAACATTTTATTAAACACTTGGTGGGTGTGCAATGGTAGTATAAAACCATGCAATTAAAGAGTGAAATCATGCAAGAAATCTTGAAGTAAATCAACCCACTAATACGTAGTAATACCACCTTGCAAAATACATTGGAACGCATCATCAAAACTCATCATAGATCTTAGATTCATCGATCAAAACATGCATAAACAACCACACTTTTACGAAACCCCAACATAGTTCATAGTCAAATTCATAATAGGAGACCCATAAGTTAAATCAACTTAGAAACATGTAATTTATGTAAAAGGGAAGCTTGGCCACCATAGGTGAAAGGACCCAATGGTGGAAACCCAGATACCTCAATTTTGTAGATTTCCTTGATGAAGATTGAGATGAGAACTTGAAGCTCATTTGAATTTCTTAAATTCGGAATGAGTTTTGGCATTTGAATTTTGGGTGAAATATTTGGCTAAGTGTTTGAGAAGGTTTTGGGGAATGTGTTATAAGATATAAAGGTAAAATCTGTTTAAGTATAGGTATTTTTATGCATGGGAAGACTTAGCCCCAAGACCCGAAGGCCATGGACCGAACAACAAAACTGGTACCATTCTAACACTGGTTCATGCCCTAGCTGCGTCGCACCAGTGGGTGGATCAACACTAGAATTTGTCATTTTTGACATTTCAAACATTTTTGGGTCATTTCAAATGTTAGACATAGTCCCAACATACCAATAATAGAAATATTTAGTGAAGAAAGCTAATCATGAGCTACAGTTTGAACATAGTAGTTAAGATTTTACATTCAGCTTGTTAGCTTGGGTTTCAAACTACCTTAGCGAAAAGGAGAGAATGATGCCCAAGGAACCTGAGAAGACAGTTGCCAAGGAGGAAATGCTAAGATTCTGAAATGACATAATTAAACAGTTGAAGAGAAACAAAAAATTACTTTGATAGCTAAATAAGTTGACGGAGTACATATAATAGTTCAATGCGTATATATAAGTGGAAAAATCAGGCTAGGGTCAGATATTGGGCTTAAACAATTTTTAGGTATGATGTTTGTGTTTCAGATTCGGGCAATAGGTGTCCCGACCCAACCCCGTGGGCTGAGACTAGTGCTTGAAGTGGGCACCTAAACACAATCACAAAGCTGAATTTCAAATAGATGACTTATGTTCACAAAAATTTTGGCAGAGTTTCTTTTGTTTTATATACTAACCCAAAATAACCCTGTACTCAGAAAAATTCTAACAGATGAAATGCAGAATAAATAGAATATCATATACATATAGAATGGCCGACAAGGCCATAATGGCGGGTAAACCGCTCAAATCAGAAAAATTCTAACAGATGCAATAAACAGAACATCATATACATATAGAATGCCCAACAAGGCCACAATGGCGGGTAAAACGCTCAACATAAATATCCTACATGTCTAGTCATATACACTGGGCACAACCCATATATATACGCATCCACAGACCTCTAATCTGACTGACAGAATCATAGGATGGGATAGGGCCCCGCCGTACCCTTGAGTAAATATGTATGCACAATAACAAAGAATGTATATGCCAAAAATAGGCTCCGAAGTAGGGGAGCACTTCAAACAGCAGAAGAAGGTCCTAAGCTGATGGGTCAGTAACTGCTCGTTTGTACCTGCGGGCATGAAATGCAGCCCCCGAAGAAAGAGGGTCAGTACGAAATACGTACCGAATATGTAAAGCAGAAAGTAAAGAATATAACTTGGAATAGTAATTAAATCAGAAACATAGTAAACCGATGCATATTCTAATTTTCAAAATGCTTACTTTTCAGAACATAAGGTGTATATCCAAAATCACAAAACGTTTACTTTCCAAAATACAAATCATGCATAGGGCAGAGGAAATATGGACGCCACCTGTCGATGGCGCCCTAATACGACATAACACCAGGAAGTTCTGAAACTTTGAATCCCTGTCACATATCATAACATGGTCGATGGCGCCCTAACACGGCATAACACCAGAAGGTTTCAAATCTTCGAATCTCCATCACATATCACAAAACGACATAGAGCCAAACAAATCATATGCTCAATCATGACATAACGCCAAACAAAAATGGAACCCGGTCCTCAACCGAGAAGCTCGGTGAACCATAAACACAATATAACATTAGAGTATATTAGCATGCGCACAACAACAACCAGCCCAGGAATCGGTGAATGATATCATAATAGGCACGACTAGAGTCATGAGTAATCATATGCATAAAATCTTTATCATAAATCTAAAAGATCAGTAAAATATTCATATCCGAAATAGTTAAAATAATTATCA
>DF358286.1:69284-89222 GCA_000787875.1 Solanum virginianum
ACTTGAGCTAAGGTTTTCAAAGATGAAGAAAAAGATATTTTCTTGCTCCAACAACACCTTCAAGCTATTTAGAAGACTCAATATAGTAGGCTTGTACCATCAAAATAATTTTGGAGTGAAGAAAAATGAATTTCAATTTTTCCAAGTCTTGGCACTAAGTTCTTCAAGTTTTTTTTTTCCAATTGTTGCTCTTATTTTTCTAAGCTTTAAAGATAAGAAAATGAAGTGATCTTACATACATATATGTATACATATCTATACAAGACTTGCCAAGTATGTGGATCCACACCACTCTTTATCCAATTAAAATCCAACACAATTTAAGTGGGTCCCACCTTATCTTCAAGAAACAACTTTTAAAAATTCCTCTTTGGTCCCAAACTTTTCAATAATGCCACTTTGGTCTCAAACTTTCCAATAATGCTACTTTGGTCCCAAACTTTCCAATAACACCACTTTGGTTCCAAATTTTCCTAACTGTTCCAATGCACGAAATGCGAGTTCTAACAATAGGTAACAATGCACTTTTCTGTGTACGTACAACACTACTTGTAAAATACAATTTTAGTTAATTTAGTGATTAGCCTATAAGCTATATTATTCAGTTAGGACTCTTCTGCTACCATTTTGTAGGAGTTACCTTTGCACAAACTGTTTTGTTTGCTTTGTACATAAACTCAATCAGAGTCTCATAAATAAGATATACTATTTTTCATTCTACTTTTTTTGGACTTATACTGTATTAGAGCCAAAACACTCTAACGAGTACGCTATCCAGATCATTTTCCTTTTTTGATGCGCTAATGGCCTCTTCCAAACCAATCACAATGTCGATACCGCCCCTATCCTTGAATACTTAATTCAATTTGATCCATCCTCCTAGTTTGCCATTAAACTATGTGGAAGCCTGAAATACCCCCAAAAAGTGCCCAAAAATATGCCTCCAAAAATGCCCATAATTGTAATTACTATATATCTCAAAATTCGTGTGTGATATAAAAAATTGGACTTCATATTCTTTCTCAGGGGGAAAAATTTAGTGTGAAATGGGTATAACCTCAATTTTAGATGACTCGTAGCGAAAAACAAATTTCGCCAACTTTGCAATTCTAGTGAGGGTCTGCGACATCTCTATGATGTGAACCCATCACGGAGGTATGTATTTTTTTCCAGTTTTACTGCTTTGGCTTAAGGCTTTGGGGCCTTTGGTCTAAGCCTTCCTATGCGTAAAAATACTTATACTTAGTTATTTTGCAATCTCATATCATTCAAGACATTCCTCAAAACCCTCTCTAACACTTACCCAAATATTTCATCCAAATTTAAGTGTTCCAAACTCATTGTAGATCTCAAAAAATTAATTCAAGCTTCAAGTTCTCATTCAAATCTTCATCAAGGAAATCTCCAAATTTGAGGTATGTGAGTATCAACCGTTAGGTCCTTTCACCTATGTTACCCAACTTTTTTTAATGTAAATTGCATGTTTTCAAGTTAATGTATCTATGGGTGTGTCTTATTATGAATTTTCCTTTGAGCTATATTGGGGTTTCATGAAGGGTTTTCTATTTATGCATGCTTTGAGCTACAAATCTATGATCTATTATGAGATTTGATGAAGGCTTTCAATATATCTTGCATGAGCGTATTACCAAGTGTTGGTGGGTTGATTTATATAAAGTTTTCTCACATGATTTCACTCTTGAATTGCATGATTTTGAACTAGCATTACACACCCATCAAGTGTTTGATAAAATATCCTGTTAAGGATTTTTGAGGATTTGATGATCTATTGTATGGCCTATGAGCTAAGTGACTTTATGATGATGAAAGGAATGTATGTATATGTTTAATTCATGAAAAGTATCTATGGTGTTGCAAGTTGACCACACTTTGTTGGGGGTGTTAAGCCCAATCACCTTATTGAGGGGGTGTTAAGCCTTAATCACCTTGTCAGAGGGTTGTAAGCCCGTACTACCATGTTAAGTGGTAGATACCTCAATCGCTTTGTCAGGGGGTGGTAAGCTCGTACTACCAATTGAGGAGTAGATACCTCAATCACCTTCCAAGGGGGTAGTAGGCCTTGGATTCCAAGTACTAGTTTGCTTGGTCTATGATGATGGTCTCTTTCTACACATGTAATATGTTTTATATAAGAATGTTTTACTTCAAGCATTGATCATGCATGTCATGTTATTAGTATACTATCTTTTACTTATGATTATGCATTTTGACTATCTTGCCTATATATTGTTACATTGCATTCTACATACTTAGTACAATCAAACGTACTAACGGTCTATGCCTACATGATGTTACCATATAGGAACCGGAGCTCCTCATTATCATCCTCTCCGTAGCTAGTTGTGATATCTTGAAGATAAGCTTGGTGAATCCTCAAGTTTGATAACACTAGCTGTGCTACTCTTACTCATGTCATTTCTCTGTGTTGAACTCTTGATACTATGAGGGTGAGCCCAGAAAGTGTCTTGGCCCCCGTTTAAGTCTATGTCTAGAGGTAATATTGGATAAGTGATGTAATTATGCAACATTATTGACTCTTGTTTGTTTATGGTTATCTAAAACTCCCTTCAGTCCCTTTATCCTTATTTTTACTATCTTGATATTGTTTACTTTGCTTCCGTAACCAAGGATGTGTGATTGATATGGTAAGAGGCTTGTTTGGGTCCCTTCAAGTTTCCATTCATCATGTCATGTATAGGCCCTAGGCTTCGGTCATGACAAAGCAATAACTTCACCATTTGGAAGGCCCAAATTGCCATGATGCTTAATGGACATGACCTCTATGGTTATCTCGATGGCTCCTCCTGAAACAGTTACCACTAACGACCTTATGATAGCCGACCCTGCATACAAGGATTAGTTTTGTAAAGACAAACTCATCCAGAATGCTCTCATGGCCTCTGTTGATGCCACTATCGCATCAACTATAGCTTCTATAGCCACCTCCAAAGTGGTGTGGCATAAACTTCACACATCTTTTGTAAGCAAATGACAAACTCGCATCTTCAGCCTCTATCACCATCTTAGTTAGGTATGGAAAGATAGCAAATTGATTATTGAATATATGTGAGAGATTCAATCTCTCTCAAATGAACTCGCAATAGCAAGTTCACCCATCGCCGATAAAGAACTTATGGTGAAAAAATTGAGTGGACTTGGTCCTAAATTTCATGAGATATCAGCAGCCATATAGGCACGTGACTCCCTAATTAGTTACGCTAAACTTTTCGATAAGCTTCTAGATCATGAATTGTTCCTCAAACATGAGGACCTCAAGAAGACTACCACTCAAATCACCACAGCTATTGCTCAGTGTAACATGAACAATTCATCGGCCCAATGCAACCCTCGATGCTAACACACCAACAACAATGAGCATCCACCAAATAAATAATATAATCACAATGGCACTTCCCAGAATCTAAATGATTATTATCAGTGCCATAACTTTCTGTCGCAATCCTCACAGATTCATTGCCAACTTTGCGACAAATTTAGTGATACAACAAATGTCTGTCACACCCATTCCCATAATCACTTTTAAGCGAATGCAAATTTTGTTGCAGACACAATGTCAAATGACCCCTGGATTGTCGATTCAGGTGCCTCTCACCATATTATCGTCGACACCAACTCCCTCCACAACGTTTAGGATTTCAAAGAGGGAGAGAAAGTGACCTTAGGTAATGGTAATGTGGGTTCAGTCATTCAAACTAGTAATACATATTTAAATGCATCAAATACTACTTTCAAGCTCTCTAATATTTTGTGTGCTCCTACTATCAAACGCGAGCTGATTTCCTTTGATCAGTTTTGCAATGATAATCTAACCTCCATGGAATTTTTTTTCTTTTACCTTTGTTTTGAAGAATTTGACTATGGGAACTCCTCTTCTGTAAGGCCTGAAAAAAGTTGGACTATCTGAATGGCTTTCCCTATCTCTACCAACCATCAACATCGCATCTTTCATATTCTTCAAAACACAAGTTTACTCATTGTAATTCTTGTTTTTGCAACAAAGCACATAGATTTCCATTTTACTCCAACACTTTGTCTAGCAATTTTCCATTATAAATCATTTATAGTGATTTGTGTGGGCCCTCCCTAGTTCTGTCCATTGACAAAAAAAGATATTATTGTTTATTTGTTGATTAGTACACAAAATACATTTTGTTGTACACAATTTAAAACAAACACAAAGTTTAAAAAATCTTTCAAAGTTTACGTCCGGTGCTTGAAATATATTTTGGTTGCAAAATACTTACACTTTAGATTGATGGATATGGAAAATATCAAGCCCTAAAACCATGCCTTAGTGCCAATGGGATACAACACCTTATCTCTCCCCCATATACTCCTTAGCAGGTTGTATTGGCTGAAAGATTCCATCGATACATTATTGAGGTAGCCAAAATTTTGCTTCATCAAGCAAGTTTACCTTCAAACTTTAGGACCTTTGCTTGCCATCATGCTGCATTTCTCATAAATCGACAACCCACTACCACTCTTAATAACAAGTCTCTATTTGAATATTTTTTCAATGATCTACCAACTTATGAATCCCTTCATACCTTTGGTTTTTTATGCTACCCCCGGCTACGCCCATATGCCTAAAACAAATTAGTGCCATATTCCAAACTGTGTGTCTATCTCGGATTCTCTGTCACACATCATTGTCATCAATATTTTGAACCCACAAGCTCCAAAATTTTCCTCTCACGAGATGTCAATTTGTAGAGGATATTTTCCGGTTAGCTAGAATGTTCTCTAACTTTAAAAAGAATTTTTCATTTTTGGCTTATGACCATACTTTTAATCCTACCAATCAAGATATAGAGAATACTTTACATGATACTCATCCAGATCTCGAGCTGCTGCCCCCCACAATTCCATTGATGTAATACATATGCTAAGATTCCAGCTCACTTCGCACCACACAAGAAACCAGCCCGCAGTCGGATCAGCTCATCACTCATAAACCAGGTAATTACTCTTCCAACTACTTCCCCTATTAGAACCTGCATTTCATGCATTAGAGCAATCAGGAAAAATTAGGACTAATGTGGCATTATTGGAAAAGTTATAACTAAAGTGGCATTATTAGAGAGTTTGGGACCAAAGCGATGTTATTGGAAAGTTAGGGACCCAAGTAGAATTTTCAAAACTTGGGATCTTGAAGAAAAATTTGTGGTGCCCACTTATAAGTTATTGGGTTTTGGTTGGGCCAAGTGTGGTACACTTAGCCAATCTTGGAAATTATTGATATCTACATATATATAGATATACATGTACAAGATCATTATCTTTCCCTTTATTCTTTCAACACTTAGGAAACTTGAGTAAAGTTTAAGAAAACTTTAAGACCCTCTCGGACAACCCATCGAAAATCCATAATTCATTTTCTTCCATTTCCAAATTATTTTGATGTTGCAAACCATCTATCTTGAGTCCCCTAAGTAGCTTCGAAGTAGTATTTGAGCAAGAAAACCTTTCTTTCCTTAAGATTTGGAATCCTAGCTCAAGTGAAGGGTTGAAGTGATAAGATAAGAATTTATCTTGTTTTATGTGTGATTAAGGTGCTATATATATTGTAGTAGGTTGAAATGAAAGAAAATCACGAAAAAGTAAATGTTGGAAATGAAGTACAAGCATGAGCCATGGAGCCGTGGGGGTGTACTATGTTGCTATGTTGTGTTGTATGAGGTTGGAGTTATGAATTGGTGCTTAATTAGCAAAACATGATCTTTGTAAAGTGAAAAAAGCATCAAAAATCATCTATAAGTATATATAGGTAGCATGTTGGGGCCGAATTAGGTCCATGTATATAGTATTGTATTGTGTTGGACTTTATGAATTACGGCCTAGTTGGTGTATTATGATCATTGTAGTGTGAAGGAAGGATGCAACTTATTTTTATGCATATGTGTAATATGTTGACCGAATTGGGTGTGTGGACGTAGTCTAATGTTTTGTTGTGTTGAAAATATGCATTTGATGTTTAGTTGGTATAATATGATTCTTGGAAGGTAAAAGAATTCTTGGACATCACCTATATATGTACATAAGTATGTTGTCCAGTTTTTGGGCAGTGTGAGAACATGATGATATGTAGTGTATTTGTTGCTGTAATGGTATTTAAACTGATTGTTGTTGTTTTTCTTTTTGATTGATTTGAGTCGAGATGGATTCTCGGGGTAGCATATTTTAAGGGGAAATGTTGTCGAATTTTTTGTAGAATTTAAAGAGAACTTGGAATTTAGCGCCAAGAAATCTTTACCTAATTGTGTAACATTGTCATGAATTCTTTATAGACAGTGGGCATCCCGAAGCTTAAGTTGAATTAGGTTTACATTTGGATAATGTTTGAGGTATGTAAAGCAACCTTTTTCTTTGGCATGTCTTAGTTAAAAATAGGTTATGATATAAACCTCGAAGTGAACTCCATTCTCACAATCCGAGCTCATGTATGGTCCGTAATCATTCTTTGGCACTCTTATGTAAATTTGTCCTAATATTGTTTCATATGTTTTTAAAATTTATAAGTTGCAAGAATATGTAAAAGTTTGATAAATTGTGAAATTTGAGTAATTTTGAAAAGAATTTATTCTTTATTGATTTTTTAAACCTTTAAACGTTCGTAACTTTAGATGGAAAGCTCGGATTACCTTGAGAACGGTTTTGAAATGCCTCGTAGGAGTTTGTATGATTTAGGATGAGTATGTTCTCTGTAAGTTGGGCCAGTTTGGGTTTCATTGGCCGTGGGACCCGCGATGCCCTTTCATATGATTTTTGATAACTTTTAAAAGAAATTGTGGTAAGTATTATTCCGATTTCAAATATGAATATTTTACTTCTCTTTTGGATTATGATACTGATTTTTATGTGTATGAATACTCATGACTCTACTAGTGCCTATTATGATGTCATTCGTTGGTTCCTAGGTCGGTTGTTATTGTGCACATTATGATATATATATACACATTTCGGTGTTAGGTTGTATATGGCGGGTCAATTTGCCCATAGGCCAGCTTTACTTAGACTGGGGTTATAAGGCGCTAGGCTTTTTATATGTTGGCATTACGGCTTGTGAGTGCAGTGGTCTTCCCTGGCTCATGTGAGTGCAGTGGTCTTCCTTGGCTCACTTATCCTATGTTTATATTATGTGATGGAGATTTCAGAGATTTGAACTTTCTGGCGACATGTGGTGGATGGCATATGTTCTGGAGGTTCCACCAGTTTTGTCTGTTAGGCATGATTTGGGTATTTTGCAAGTAAACATTTCAATATCTTGGATATGCATTTCAACTATTATACTTTGGTTCTGGTTTTTACTCCAAATTATATTCTGTACATTTTGCTTTACATATTCGATATGTATTTCATATTGACCCCCCTTTCTTTGGGGGCTACGTTCATGCTCGCAGGTGCTGACGACCAGTTTACTGATCCACCAATTCAGGACATCCCTCTGCGGCATTGAAGTGCTCCCCTACTCCAGAGCCTACTTTTAGTATATGTACATTTTCGTTCATTGCATTATATATGTATCTATTCAGGGGTACGATAGGGCCCTGTCCCGTCCTATGATTCTGTCAGTCTGTTAGAGGTCTGTGGATACATACACGTGTGGGTTGTGCCCAGTTTGTCTGATTAGACCTGCATAATACATTTGACATTTTTGATAGGCGGTTCTACCCGCCATAGCAGCCTTGTCGGCACATATTTGCACATGATACTCTGTGGATTCTATTTGGTCTCTATTGACATATTTTGGTATGCAGGTAATATTCGAATAATCTGAGAAAAATAAGTAAAGCTGTCTGTAAATTTCCTTAAAAATTTTAGATATGTCTGATCAGAGTTGATAATAGGTTTGAAGTTTGTGTTAGCGTAAGCTACCCATGTGGAAGGTTCAGTTTTGTGATTGTGTCTTAGTGCCCATCCGGGCACTAGTCACGGCCCATGAGGTTTGGGTCATGACAGAAGTGGTATCAGAACAGTTTATCCTCGGAGTGTCCACAGACCGTGTCTAGTAGAGTCTTATTTATCGGTGTGTTGGGCTCCACATCTATAAACAGGAGGCTATAGGACATTTAGGATGCTACTCCTCTTTCTGATCTTAGATCATGCGATAGAGCGGTGTTACTAGGATGACCCCTGTTTCTGACAGATTATTTTGGTTTCAGTTATGCCTCCAAGAAAGACCCTGGTTGCCCAGAAAGGCAAGGTTACCATAAAAGGTAAGACTAGTAGAGCTCGGGTGATTCTCGTGCCCAGAGTGCACCCCCGATAGTTTTTGGGGTTCGAGTGCCAGAGCCTCCAACCCCTTAGCTAGGTGTAAAAATTGGGGAGATTCAAGAGGCAGCCCAAATTAGTAGAGATATTATAGGAACACAGGTCCACACTCGGGGCATGAAGGATCGCCGCAGAGGGGGCATCAGGCTAATATGGTGGATGGTAGAGGTCAACCCAAGAGGGCCAGACTATCTGGGCGTGTAGGGGATTATCTAGGAAGGTAGCCCCAGCAGCAGCAGAGTAGATATCCTCCTCGACCAGTATGGGGTATACCCCCAAGATCTCCAGTAGGAGGCCAGAAGGTGCCAGTTAGTCAAGGTCAGGCCCGAGTCCTAGCAGCCAGTCGAGACCATTTAGACCCTGGTATTTTTACTGTAGGAGACGGCACCTCGGTGTGTACTTTTGCGCCACTAGTGGTTGCTTTAGGTGTGGCCGTCAAGGCCATCAGATAAGGGACTGCCCAGTTTTGGGTAGCACAGGTGGTTCATTTTCAGCCTCAGTAGCCATGCGCCTTGCGGGGCGAGGTATGTCAGCATTAGTAGGTCATGGCAAGGGTCGTGGTAGAGTCCCAAGTTGTAGCAGTCCTTTGCACAACACTTATTGTATGCATTAATTGATCTTGATTCTACATTATTGTATGATTCTCCTTTGATGGTTAATAAAGTTGGGATAGGGTCTGAGCTGATGAAGCTTCTTGAAGGAGCTACGCCAATAGGGGAAATCTGTGATAACCAGCTGATAGTTATAAAGATTGCTCGGTATTTATTTGTGGCCACTGCACTATGGTTGATCTGGTAGGATTAGATATGACTGACTCCGATGTGATTATGGGCATGGGTTGACTAACTTCTAGTTATGCAAGTGGTGACTGGCGGAAAAACAATCTAGTTTCAGTTTTCGGGAAAAACCAGTTCTTGAGTAGGTAGGTAAATTAATCTTTTGCTGGACTTTGTTACGAGACAAGCAAGTTTTGATTATTGGATGTGTTATTGTAGTAATTGAAAGGAAACTCCCCCTACTTAGTTACGAAACCCGTAAGGCTAGTTTAACATTCAAGGACGAATGTTTTAAAGGGGGAAGGATATTAGAATTTGCATTTCGTGCATTAGAGAAATTAGGAAAAATTGGGACAAATGTGGCATTATTGGAAAATTCGTGACTAAAGTTACATTATTTGAGAGTTTGGGACCAAAGCGATGTTATTGGAAAGTTTGGGACCTAAGTAAAATTTTTAATACTTGGGGTCTTGAAGAAAAATTTGTGGTGCCCACTTACAAGTTGTTAGGTTTTGGTTGGGCCAAGTGTGGTACACTTGGCCAATCTTGGAAATTATTTATATATATATATATATGGATATACATGTACAAGATCATTATCTTTCCCTTTATTCTTTCAACACTTAGAAAACTTGAGTAAAGTTTGAGAAAACCTTAAGACCCTCTCAGCCAACCCATGAAAAATCCATAATTCACTTTCTTCCATTTCCAAATTATTTTGATGTTGCAAACCATCTATCTTGAGTCCCCTTAGTAGCTTGGAAGTAGTATTTGAGCAAGAAAATCTTTCTTTCCTTAAGATTTAGAATCCTAGCTCAAGTGAAGGGTTGAAGCGCTAAGGTAAACATTTATCTTGTTTTATGTGTGATTAAGGTTCTATGTGTGTTGTAGTATGTTGAAATGAAAGAAAATCATGAAAAATTGAATGTTGGAATTGAGGTGTGTGTATGAGTGATGAAGCCGTGTGGGTGTATATGTGGTATGTTGTGTTGTATGATGTTGGAGTTATGAATTGGTGCTTAATTAGCATAACATGATCTTTCTAAAGTGAAGAAGACATTGGAAATCATTTACATGTACATGCAGACATGTTAGGGCCAAATTGGGTCCATGTATGTATATAGTGTTGTATTGTGTTGGACTTTATGAATTGAGACCTAGTTAGTATATTATGATCATTGTAGTGTGAAGGAATGGATGAAAATCATTTTTATGCATATCTGTAATGAGCCAGCACAATTGCGTGTGTGGATGTAGTATAATATTTTATTGTGTTTGAAATATGCATTTGATGTTTAGTTGGTATAATATGATTCTTGGAAGGTAAAAGAATGCTTAGACATCATCTATATATCTACATAAGTATGTTGTCCAGTTTTTGGGCAGTGTGATAACATGATAATATGTAGTGTATTTGTTATTGTAATGGCATTTGAAATGATTGTTGATTTTGTTGTGTTATTGTTGTTGTTGTTGTTGATTTGAGCCGAATGGATTCTCGGGGTGGCGTATTTTAAGGGAAAATGCTGCCGAATTTTTCATAGAATTTAAAGACAACTTGGAATTTAGCACCAAGAAATCTTTACCTAATTATGAAATATTGTCATGAATTCTTTGTAGACAGTGGGCATCCCGAAGCTTAAGTTTATTTGGATTTGCATTTGGATTGATTTGGAGAACGTTTGAGGTAAGTAAAGCAACCCTTTTCTTTGGCATGTCTTAGTTAAAAATAGGTTATGATATAAACCTCGAAGTAAACTCCATTCTCGCAATCCGAGCTCATGTATGATCCGTAATCGTTCTCTGGCACTCTTATATAAATTTGTCATAATATTGTTTCCTATGTTTTTAAAATTTATAAGTTGCAAAAATATGTAAAAGTTTGATAAATTGTGAAATTCGAGTAATTTTGAAAGAATTTATTCTTTATTGATTTTAAACCTTTAAACATTTGTAACTTTAGATGGAAAGCTCGGATTGCCTTGAGAATGATTTTGAAATGCCTTGTACGAGTTTATATAATTTAGGATGAGTATGTTCTCCGTAAGTTGGGCCAGTTTGAGTTTCCATTGGCCATGGGACCCGCGACACCCTTTTATGCAATTTTTGATAACTTTTAAAAGAATTTGTGGTAAGTACTATTCCAATTTTAAATATGAATATTTTACTTATCTTTTAGATTATGATACTGATTTTTATGGATATGATTACTCATAACTCTACTCGTGCCTATTATGATGTCGTTCGCCGGTTCCCGGGCCGGTTGTTGTCGTGCACATTATGATATATATATATACATTTCGGTGTTAGGTTTTGTACGGTGGGTCGGTTTGCCCATGGGCCAGTTTTGCTTAGACTGGGGTTATAAGGCGATGGGCTTTTGATATGTTGCCATTATGGCTTGTGAGTGTAATGGTCTTCCCTGGTTCACATGAGGGCAGTGGTCTTCCCTAGCTTACTTATCCTATGTTTATATTATGTGATGGAGATTTCAGAGATTTGAACTTTTTGGCCACATGTGGTGGATGGCATATGTTCTGGAGGTCACCACCGGTTCTGTCCGTTAGGCATAATTTGGGTATTATGCAAGTAAACATTTTGATATCTTGGATATGCATTTCAACTATTATACTTTTGTTCTGGTTATTGCTCCGAATTATATTCTGTACATTCTGCTTTACATATTTGGTACGTATTTGTACTGACCCCCCTTTCTTCGGGGGCTGCATTCATGCCCGAAAGTGCTGACGAGCAATTTACTGATCCCTCAGTTTAGGACATCCCTCTGCTGCGTTGAAGTGCTCCACTACTCAGGAGCCTACTTTTGGTATATGTACATTTTCGTTCGCTGCATTATATATGTATCTATTCATGGGTACGACGGGGCCCTGTCCTGTCCCATGATTCTGTCAGTCTGTTAGAGGTCTGTGGATACATACACGTATGGGTTGTGCCCAGTTCATCTGATTATACCTGCATGATACGTTTGGCATTTTTGATAGGCGATTCTACCCGCCATAGCGGCCTTGTCGGCCCATATTTGCACATGATACTCTGTGGATTCTATTTGGTCTCTGTTGATGTATTTCGGTATGCATGTCATTTTTGGATAATATGAGAAATATAAGTAAAGTTGTCTATAAATTTCCTTAAAATTTTAGATATGTCTAATCCGATTTGATAATAGGTTTGATGTTTATGTTAGCGTAAGCTACCTGTTTTGAAGGTTTGGTTTGCAATTGTGTCTTTGTGCCATCCGAGCACTAGTCACGGCCCACGGGGTTTGGATCGTGACATCCTCATCCCCTGATGTTCATAAGCAATCATCTGTAATCAATAGCCTACCACCCTCTTTCATATTTAAAAGCCAACCCCAACCTGTTCCACTCATTCTCTCTCTTTGAATTGCCAACTACCAATTATTCATATTTATCGGCGTCGCCCACCACCACCCAATAGAAAGACTCTCGCTTTGCCTCCACCCACTGCACCCCTGGTTCAGGTTACCCAATCAGAATAAAACCATGTCATAACAAAGTCACAAAATAACATCATCAAGTGATGGAAAATATGACAATACTGCCCAACTAACCAAACCAGTACCTCTTACCCCTACATCCTACAAACAAGCACAAAAAATATCATATTGGAGAGATGCTATGTAGGTTGAGTTTGATGCATTAATGAAGAATCAGACTTGGGATTTGGTTCCACTAGGCCACATCCACAATGTTTTTCACTGTAAGTTCTTGTTCTGGTTTAAAACTAAGGTTGATGGCCCTATTGGTAGGTACAAAGCACAATTGGTTGCAAAAGGCTTCACTATGTCCTGAGGTTGATTTTAATCAAACATAAAGTCCGATGGTTAAACTCACCACAATTCTTACTGTACTCACCCTTGTTGTACGAAGAAATCAGCCATTACATCAAATTGATGTCAATAATGTCTTTCTTCAAGGATAGCTTCAAGAAAAGGTTTATAGGACCCAACCCCCTTGATATGAAGATTTGGCACATCTTGACTACATTTGCCATCTCAAAAAGACTATCTATGATCTGCGACAAGATCTAAAGCTTGGTATAATGCACTCACTAATTCTTTTATCCAAATGGGTTTCCAATTGACCGAGTCTGATAATTCTCTGTTTGATCATCATAATTTGGGTGTAACTATTTATGTTGTGATTTATGTGGATGATATCATACTCATGGGCAATGATGAAATACTTCTTCAACAAGTCATTACCTCTCTTTCAAAAAAAAATTCTCTTAAGTATCTTAGTTTATAGCAATATTTCTTAGGCATTGAGGTAGATAGGAATGATCATGGTTTGTTTCTTAGTCAATCGAAATATATATAGGAAGAGTTACATGACACTATGATGCAAGACTACAAAAGCATCTAGTAACCAAGAAGTACATCAGTAACACTATTGGCGGATGACGGAGCTCCCAAAACTGATGGCAAAGAGTATTGGAGTTTACATGCGAAACTTCAATACTTGTTGTTTAGCCGACCTGACATCACCTATGCAGTCAACAAGCTTACCCAATTCAACACCTCCCCTCTGTGGTTTACTGGAAGGTACTTAAATGTCTACACTGGTATCTTAAAGAAACATCCTAGTATGACGTTCTTATTTCCCCACAATAATCCACTAAACTTTATGCTTATGCCGATGCCGATTAGGTGGGTGATATTAATGACAACCATTCCAAATTAGGTTACATTGTGGATCAAGGCACAATACCTATTTATTGGTGCTCTCGCAAGCAATTGACTATCTCACACTCCTCCACTGAAGCAGAGTATAAGGCAGTTGCTTCTACCTTGTCTGAAACAAATTGGATCATCCACTTGCTCAAGGATCCTCATGTACTAGTTGCAACTTAATTCTACCACAATACTTTGTTATAACATTGGGGTAACCTATATTGCTGAAAACCCAGTGCATCATACAAATATGGAGCACCTCAAGCTTGATCTTCACATTGTTCGCAACCAAGTCTGCAATGGCCAAGTTCCAGTCTCCCACATTCCCTCCACTGATCAAATTGCAGATCCGCTAACCAAACCACTATCCAAGACAGCCTTCCGTTCATGCTTCCCTAGTTAGGCGTTCTCTCTTCACACTAAACTTGATGGGGGCGTAACAGTGCACAAATTTGCGCACATACAAGACTACTTGTAAAATAGGATTTTAGTTAATTTAGTGATTAGTCTGTAAGTTATATTATTCAGTTAGGACTCTTCTGCTCCTATTTTCTAGGAGTTAGCTTTACACAATTTGTTTTGTTTGCTTTGTATATAAAATCCAATTGGAGTCTCCTAAATAAGATATACTATTTTTCATTCTACTTTCTCCGAACATATGATAGGCCCAAATGAGTGTGCATTTTATTTTAGTTATTATTAATAAAATCTCATAATTTGTTTTAAAATCATATTCTTTTTCTTCTCTTGGTTGCCCAAAGTGAATAAATTATACATTAAATATAATATAATCAAAAATATCAACGCAATAAATTTAAAATGCATCAGGTATATAGATCTCTTTCTTCCATGCTTGCTTTATTTTTATAATGAGGAAATTAATTTCTTGTTTAGTTATATGTTTTAAAATTAAAAATTTAGAATTTAAAATCTTGAGTTTTTAAAGTCATAATTTTTTAAATTTGTTGTGTTTGGATATGCAGTTCATTTGTAATTTTTTTCTTTTTGATGTTTTGCGAGTAAAAGTGAGGACACTTCTTAGAATTTGAAAATTTTTTGAAAAGAAACTTTCAAAATCTAGTAAAACATTCATGGTCAAACAAATATTTGAAGATATGTTTTAAAAATATTATCAAAAATATATGGTCAAATAGATATTTAATTTAAAAAAATTTAAAATTTGATCCAAAATCTATAATCAAATGTCAACTAAGAATGAGTTTGATAAGGACAAAAATAACTTTTCATATTTTTCTATTAATTTTCCATATTTGGTTGATTAAATTTTTAAAAAAAATATTTTGTTGAAATTTGCTTTTAGTTACTGCAGTAAGTTTTAGAAAATAAGTTATTTACTTTAAAATAATTTTGAATCATAAATTTCAAATTTTAGTTAAGTTGTTGATATATTTTAGGTTAGTTTAAATTTCAAATTATGCTGATTTTTCTTGTAGGTTTACTATTTAAAGCCCGTCAATGCTTAATAAAATTATTGAAAACTATTGAAAGCATTTCAATCCATTGAGAGACTTTTTTTAATCTTTTTTTTCTGCCCCATTCTTCCTTTTAAAAAAATCAACAGTGGTATCAAGAGTCTCATTGATCTTACGAGATCTATGAGTTCTTCCAAAGAACTACCATATCATTTTCAACCCACAAAGGCTACCTTTTAACCCCATCAGGGCTACCTTTTTTAACCCATAAGGGCTAATTTTAACCCGCAAGATCTACTTTTTAACCATTTTAACCCGTCAGGGCTAATTTCAACTCGTGCTTTTCAACGCACAGGTTTTTTTTAACCAAAGAATGGCAAGCAGCAGTCTCTCTTTGAATGCCCCAAAAATTTTCACTGTCAAAATTTATCAAATTTGGTCAGTGATAACAAAATCTCATTTTGAGACATATGTTTTACGTGATATTATGATAAAAGAAAATTCATCACAACAACTCTCTACAAATCCTATCAATTTCCAGATGAAAGCACATTCAAACCAAAGAAGATCATTGATGGTATTTTTTAAACACAAAATCAAAAGAAGAAAAAGAACAAAGAAGACATTTTGCAAGTTAAAAAACAATGCAGCACCAACTACCGAAGCAGAAATTGAAGTGGAGCAATTTTTTAAATTGCAGCAACTAAAGCAAAGGAGGAGTGTTGAAATTTGCTTTTAGTTACTGTAGTTATTTTTAGAAAATATACTTAGTTTAAAATAATTTTGAATTTTAAATTATAGTTAAGTTGTTGAGATATTTTAGATTAGTTTAAATTTGAATTTATGCTTATTTTTCTTTTACGTTGGCTATTTAAAGCCCCTCAATGCTTAATAGAATTATTGAAAACTATTGAAAGCATTTCAATCCATTGAGAGACTTTTTAATCGTTTTTGCTGCCTTATTCTTCTTTTTAAAAAAACTAACAGATTTTTCTAGGTAAAACAAATTTCCCTAAAATAGGCGGGCAAAATGGACCCCACACAAACTATATAAGTACCTTTTTTTTGTTTAAATAACTTAGCCAGTGGCCATTTTATTTCATTAATTCAAAATGGGTCAATGACAAAGTTCAACCGACACGTCCCAAAGGGCATACAAAAGATCCCCACTTCGTGTATTGTCCCCTCACTTTCCAAAAGTAGTCTTCCCAAGTGCACCTAACAAAGATGTATCTGATAGCTCTAAGAAATCGTAGCTTTAGGCTTAGGTACTTGTGGGTCATAAATTCATTGAAAGATTTTCTCCTTCGTCATGAATTCATCTGGTCTTGGTAGGTGATGGGTTAGGTGTAAGTCCAGGAAGAAAAAGGTTCATCTCTTTGGTTTCCTCAGGTACCTGTATGGCTTCGCGGATGGTCAGGTCCTTGCTAGTGCTAAGATAGTGAAAAGGTGTCAAATGTTTTTGTTTTTTGCAGTATTTGGTATGGGTAAGTTCTTCCTCTTCTATGGGTTTCTCTTGTTGTTTTGTTTTCTCTCCATTGATGATCTGCTCTACCTTTTAAGACTCAGAGTAGCCATAGTGATGGTGGTTCATGCTACGAGCCAGATAATCCAGATCTAACTAGCAACCACTTTTTGATTGAGGATCTTTTTTGAATGCTAACATGGTAACTTCGTAGGAGTAGAATCTGAGAAAGATGTAAAGGTTCATCTATGCATATCAACTCCTACAATATATGTTTCTCCATTGTAATTAGTCCCTATTTTGTCTGATAGGTTTTGATTTAATTCGCAAACTATAGATTTGAAATTTGTCGTAGTTGCTTATTGTCCTGCACTGGGTAGGGAGTTAACTGAAATTGTTGCAAAGAAATTTTCTACTGTTCTCTATTGCTGTGTTAGCAAGACTGTCTACGAGTTGGTTTGCTTCTCTAGATATGTGGATTGTGGTTGAATTTCTTCTAGTTTACTCCTGCCTGCACATACACTACAAAGTCTCAACTACACTCTCAAAAAACCTCATCCAAGAGAAAGGATGGAACTTTATTTCTTCAACGCAGAATATGCCTATGGTGGACTATACTATGTTATTGTTAGTCCTTTATCTAAGTAATTTATTTCAATGTGATTTTTTTAGTAAATATAATTCTGGATTAATGTTTGGTACATTGAAAATGCTCATTGATTAATCTTTGTGTTGATTTTATTAATTAGGTTTGTTATGATTTGAAACATGTCATGAAAGTTGTGCCTTTAACTGTTATTTGTGACAGAAGGATGGCGATTTTTTATGTCACCAACAACAAGGTATTGTCAATCAATTTTCGTTGATCTTTGATTTGTTTTCTATCGCTTTTGAATTGATTAAAAGTAACTCTAATTTCTAAATCTGTTAATTCTGTAAGAAGAGGATATTCTTAAGTTTGTAGAGAAATCAAAACGTATGGAGGTCTTTTCATTATAAAATCAATTATCTATGGGAACACTAAGTGGATGTTTACGTTTTTTCTCCTGTTTTTTGAGAATTTCATGAATGTTTTGTTTATTTTCAAATATTTTACATTGTATTGGTTCATTGCATGTAGATCTATCATCGGCGAGGAGAAATTCTTTGCTTAAATTCATGGAGAAGTGAAAAGAGAGGTTCATTTTTCTTATAATTTTTTTAAAAGTCCAAAGCATATCTAAACACAATTTCATACTTTCAAATATTCCTTTCTAACATCTTGTCCAAACATCACATTGTTATTTAAATATGCCTATTTAACCTTTCAAGCTTAGATTACAATAAGCTTTGTTATAGAAAATCAAGAAAGTAAAGTATTAGCTATTTTTCTCAAAATTAGGCTTAACTTAATTAAGAAATCAAATAGTTGGAAAAGAAAGAATACAATTTTAAGAGATATAAAGGGTAACTTTTACAAAAGCCTACTAATCATATCACTATTACCTAGATTACTATGATTAAAAAAGAACCTGCAACTATAAAGGACTTTAGGCTACAGTCTTATATGAAGTGATTTCTAAAGTCATGGCTAACAGGATGTAAGCATTGAATTATCTAGTGGGAAAGTCTCAAAATGTTTTCATTCTTGGTGGAATGATTACATACATAATAATTATGAGTCATGAAGTTATCTAAGAACACAGTAGAAATGGTATATCACCAAGGTGTACGCAAAAAGTTCATGATAAAATTTATTAATGATCTGCAGGAGATTCTTAGGGACAGGTTTGTAGAGGTTTCTAGGAATGCTTTTAGTGGCTTGTGATCATATTTTCTCACTCACAGTGTTGGAGCTTGAACTTGATCTATATAGAGGATTCAAATAAAAAAACATATATAAAATATTGCAGGATCTTTGCCAGTCTAAAGAGAAGTTGTGGTTGTGTGGGTGCATATATACTATGTCAAAGATGGTGATTTATGGACGAGTATTACAAAAGTTTCCTCATGCATGATTTAGAAAGTATTTAATGCCAATAAATATGTGGTGGAGGCTGGGATCCTTATATTAGAGCTCATGAGAATGCCACTGTTTGCTATTATGAAAATGTACCAGCTGCTATAGGAGTACTTCTTACCATCCCTTGGAAAAGGTTTGTATGTAAAGATGGAGGATGTCCCAAGTGAATGTTTGTTCTTTTTCTAGTTATAAAAATAAGGTTCTAGACGAGGGATAGGCTTGCTAGTTGGATGAGAGATATTTATGTGGTCTGTCTAATGTGCAAATTAAAATACTGAGTATTCCATCAAACATTTATTTTTTAACTATTGAATAATGAGTATATGTCAATAACTATTTCAATGGCAAGTCATTACAAGATTGAGCCAAGGAGTATATGTCAAAGACTATTACAAACGCAATTCATTACAAGATTGAGTCAAGGAAGGATGGATGAAGTGCAAAGGCTTAGATACAATGCAAATAGAAAAGCAAAGGTCCTTAAGTAGATAAGATAGTGTTAGCTGCTACAATTTCTCAGGTATGGAAGGAAAGAATCTTTAGAGTGTTTCACCAGTATATAAGACCTCAAAGAGTTGTTATAAAACATAATGTTCAGGAAGTGTTTCATAGAGCTAGTGTGTTGCCTGAGCTAGGAACTTACATGGCAAAAATGGATACCTTTCCAGCTTGATGATCACTCTGGCTTGCAGATATTATGAAATATCAAAGAGCTATGTGGGATGCATTTGGTATGGGTTCAAGACCAACCAACGCATGCATTAAGTTGTAATAGGTAGTTCCAGTTTTTTTTTTTGAATTGTAAAGTTTATTTGGATAAATAAGAAAGTTGATTACTAAAAAAGGCTAATTTTTACCCAGTAGAACTAAAAGTAGTATTTGGATAAATAATAAAGTAGTTATTCTTAATGTGCTCTTTTTTGAGTATACTCTCTAGAAGAATGAGAGAATGTGATCTTTGTCCTCTTACAAATTATATTTGATAATAGCTTTATTATTGTCACGATCCAACCTATGGGCCGTGACTAGTATCCGATTGGGGCACTCAGACACAATTGCTAAGCCAAATCTAATTATAATAACTAACTCATTTACCAAAATTTTGGCAGAGTTTCCTTTGTTTTATTAACTAACCAAACCCTGCATACAAAAAATCCCAGTATACAATATATACACACATATATACGCGGGCCGACAAGGTCACCATTGCGGTTAAACCGCCCAACATATAA
>DF358286.1:115179-125426 GCA_000787875.1 Solanum virginianum
AAAAAGAAAAAAAAAAAAAAAAAAAAAAAAAAAAAAAAAAAAAAGAAAGAAATATCACTAACAAAATAGAAATTGTTTCATTGAGATGCATAAAACATAGTTTTTTCTAGATATTTGCAGCTAAAGGCATCCTCACATATAGCCTAATTGTGATTTATTCTCAATTAATTAAAATAGAAATTTGAATCTTTCACATTTCATACATTGCTTTCAAGCCCAATAAAACATGCCCCTACCCCCACCTTATATCGAAGAAGAGGATTAGCTGAGACACATTAATATGTTAATAAGAATGATTAGTCTCCTAAAGACATAATTATCAAGCTTGAATAGACTATCAAATTCATTACAATTTTCATATTACGTTCTGCATGATTTGGATGTTATACAACAACAACAACAACAACATACCCAGTGAAATCCCACAAGTGAGGTTTGGAGAGGGTAGAATGTATGCAGAGCTTACCACTACATCATAGAAGTAGAGAGGTTGTTTCGCCATATCATGTCTAATCACCTTTCCCTAGTACTTCTTTGTTCTACCTCTGCCCCTCTGTGTAGCTCTTAAAACCAACCTCGCACCTCCTAACAGGAGCATCGATAATCCTTCTCTACACATGTCAAATCAATTAGTATTATTATGATCACCTCCCCCTAGTACTTCTTCGGTCTATCTCTACCCCTCTATGTAGCTCCTAAAACCAACCTCTTACACCTTCTAATAGGAGCATCGATACTCTTTCTCTGCACATGTCCAAACTATCGCAGTCTCGCTTCCCTCATCTTATCTGCCACCGGAGCCACCTCTAGCTTCTCCCGAATGATTTGGATGTTATATCTCTCTGATTACTCCCTTTTTCAGTCCTTACAAAACAGAGAAAACAAAGGGGAAACATACTCTGCAGATCCTTGGTCCACAATTTCAGCCCCCTCAGAAAGTGCACTATTTCCATCCAACTCAATATTCTCCTTGCTGTTTATGTGGTCAAATTGAGTTTGATCAGCTTCTGGATAAAAATGAAGTTTTAGATCATCCATATCAAATCTCCACCTCCTTCCAAAGTAAATGAAGAGTTTTACATACCTGTTGATTTACTTGATACCTCTGAAGGGATATTCTGGAGGAGTTTCTGACACATAACTGTACCCTGGAAGTCAAGGAAGGTGTAAGTCAAGAAGTTTAACCTCTGAGATTCTTCCACCATTGTGAAGCCAAATGAAGTGGTCCATGTGTTTAGTACGGTGGGGACAGCAGGCAAAACTAGCCTCTCAACTCCTAATTCCATGAGTTTCTGGAATGAACAACAAAATAGCATTAGTTGAAAGGCAAGCAGATCAGATGACAAGCATATTTAATCTATTTCAAAGCATATTCATCATAATCCGCAATTCCCTACATATGTTGCAGATGACTCTGAGAAATTATAAGGTTTAATGTTTTTGTTTCAGTATCACATAAAGAAAGAAAACCGCATAAAATACCCACAATTATCAGGACAATTGCAATTCCCACTATCATATATGTGCCCCATACCATCACTTATTCCAACTAGAACTGAAGGCCTTTTGCTGCGATAGCTAACCACAACTTGACATCAACAACTGAGCATTGCCCTCCCCACCCTCGCACCCCCCCAAAAAAAAGGCCTTAAGACTGCTGCTTAATATGAAATCTAGTGAACGAAAATAACCATGTACAAAGGTTTTTCTCTTATAAAATGCATGTTTATACTTCTGATAAGGAGAACGAACCAATGTCCCCAAACAGTCAACTCAAATGCATAGCCTTGAATATACAACAACAACATACCCAGTGAAATCCCACAAGTGGGGTCTGGGGAGGGTAGAATGTACGCAGACCTTACCACTACCTAAGTAGAGAGCCTTGTATATGTTAATTATATAATCATGGAAAGAAAAAGAAGCACATTACTAAAAAAAATAAGAAACTTAAAGACATCTCCTACAAATTATAGCTTTCATGAACATCCCTGCTTAATAAAGTAATTATTAGGGATCTTTTAAAAACATACATTAGGTATATCCTCAGCAACAACTTTCTTCCTCTCCCTGAAGGACAATGAAAGAAAGTAGATTTACATACCTTTTCAAGCTCATTCATTAAGATGCGACACATTCCAAGTCGGCGGTACTGAAATCTTGTTGCTATAAGAGGAATCTCGGCGACCTTTTCTCCATGAACCCTATGAGCATGAAAATTGTTAGCTTACCATCTACGATTCAGTCACATTGATCAACTAATTTTTCAGACTAAAGAGATATATTCTAAAATAAAAAGTAGAGAAAACTTTACTTGAATGAATTATAGAAATATATAATGGTTGGATACCTTACAGTCGCCACTGTAATCACTTCATCATTTCTTTCCAGAAGCACAGTATAGAAACCCTGAAAATTTAAGCGGTTCAGCTCTGACCTGCAACTTCGATTTACAACATTTCGTTAGAGTATAAATGATTAAAAACATATTGATACAAGTCTCTGAAAGAGTGAAAGTAGTGTTTTAAGTAACTCGAGAGATAATAATGCATTTGCTAAGTAAAACCACAAGAGAATTTGCATTCAAAAGAACATCGGGTTAGAACTGAATACTGCTAGGTACAGCAACATAGAAACTCACATGTCTGAATTTCAAGTTGAGACATACCATGTCATCCATAGTTTTTTTTATACAGAGTACCATGTTATCTATAGTTACAAGTAATAAAGGCACTCTCAACTTCTTAAGGCATGTATAAATTAAGTTCGTGACGGTGAAAGCTCTACTCCAACCTTTGATGAAAGAATGTGTCAATAATGAAAGTGCTGTATGAAATGCATAACTTTGTTTTGCATAAATTATGTGGTTGAACAAGAACATTTGCATATAATTCAACAATGGTTACTCAAGAATTTCTGAAGCTGGATATTACCATCTATTAAAGATAACATCTTCCATAAGATCTCTCCTTGTGTAAGATTCTTTGACAGGCTCAAAGCATTCATGCATCACATCCAACGCGACACTAAGTTTACTATAAGTCTCCAAGATGAACTCCTCATTAGCAGCATTTGAATCCAAATTATCAGGTTTTACATATCTCAATAAAGTCCAAGTGAGGTTATCGATCCCCACCATAACTGGCTTTGCCAAAAGTTGGCGGATACCCAAGCATATCTGCAACAGCTATTAAGTTGACTTAGACAAAATGTTTCTTCAGAGTAAAACTCAATAGACAGAAGAGAATACTGGAACATGTCAACATGATGCTTTTCACGCATTTAACATTTCCCTAGGATTGATAACATGGGAAAAATCAATAAGATATTTTTCTAAGATGCAACCGGTTAACTGCATTCTACACTAAAATAACTTCTCAATGAAACAATTAACAAGATATGGAAGCTTTGCTCTCTACTAATGATGCCAATGCTTTCTATTCCTGTGTTAGCCACGAAACCAAATACCTGCTCACATCTCTTATTGCAAAACCAACTTCCTACAGGATAATAATCCAGCTTTTGAAGACCTTTGTTTCTCACGCACCGAGCATGATCTGAACAAAATTGATCAACATCAGTAATGCCACATTCGTAGAATTCTGTATGCCTAAGATAAGCTGTTGTAGGAACATAAAAGATGATCAAAAGAGCTACTCACATTTGTGCTCACACTGACAGCAGATAAGTAGACTGCTGTCTGTAAAGTGGTCTTTGTTTTTATCAAATCTGCTCTGGCCACACATTTCACAACAGCATGATGGGCAAAACCACTCTCCATCTGGGACCGCCTGTTTAAGCATAGCATATATATATATAATTGACAATGTGGAGCTTTAAGAGGAAAAAGAAACAAAAGTACACAATATATATAAAGAGAGAGAAACCTTCATTCCAAGGCAACCAGTATGAAAAGAAGATGGACATTCATCACATAGAAGTAATTCACCACCGTAATGACACACAGAACACACATAGTCATTTGTGCTCAAATGGCTGCGCTTCTTCAACAAAGGTGGTCTTTTCCTCGTGTTTTTTACTCTACTCTTTTCTTTCATCTGCAGTACACAATCAAGAAGGCATCGTCCATCTTCCAAAAATATATTTGCTGAAGGCCTGTGATAAGTGCTTCCTGCATGCACCTCAAAGTTGCTAATTCCATAAACTCTTTGGCAGCACTTGCATCTGATCCCTGCACGAGTGATCCGCCCTTCTGCCATTGGACGACCATCTTTTTTCCCACGATACTGCACTTTGGCACGGGGCAGAATCACATTATTGTCAATCAACCAAGATAAAACTGTTCGAGGTGTATGATGCAAGGAAGAAGAAAGTGTTGCCTGCCGAACTCTTTTACGCGACTGCAACAAACGAACTGAAGACTGAGATTCTCTACCATCTGTTACTCTTCTTGAAGATCTGGATTCACTTCCTTTTTTCAACATGTTCCAACCACCTGCATGATTACTCCTCTTTCTTGTTTTGCTGATGTCACCAACTGTTACTTTATTAAGTTGAGCGGGTTCTTTCAAAAGTGGCATGACGGAAAATGTTGTCGTTGATAACTTCTTACATGAAGTCCTCGGAGGTGATAAATTCCCCTGAAATTCCAGAACAGTTGACTGGGTAAATAATTTATGCATCTGTCCCTCAGCTTCCCACTGCTGCATACACCATATGCATGCCGTTCGAAGAGAGTTGAATGTTTTCCCTTGAGGAGAATAATACCGTAGTTCTCTCCCGTCCCTTCTCCAATAATAATAAAATACCCATCCTATTGCAGCTAGGTGCTTCTTAGCTTTCATGATCATAATCTTCCTTTCCTCACTGTTCAACTTCTGATAGGCAGGATTGCCTGGTGATCCCAGTGAACAATAGTCAATTACAGCTTCCGGGCAGATTTCAGGATCAATGATTGGTTCTTGAGAAGCATATGGCAGCTCAGACACCTCACTACATGTCTTTGTTTTTCTCACGCAAGTAGACAGGTTGAGGTCACCAGATGAACCATCATATGATGTTTTTTGGCCTTCTGCCCAAGTTTCTGACTTTTCCAACATCTTACAAACTTGACGAAGTGATTGGAATATCTTCCCATCAGGAGCAATGTACCGTGTCCTAATGGTGCTGCAATCCTTTGGTTGGTCAATTTTCCATCCTAAGTGAAACAAATGTTTCTTTAGTTTTTGTGAGGACTCTAGGGACCTAAGGTTCAAGACATAGTTATCATGGTAGTCAGAAACTGCATTAGGACTGAGCTCAGGTACATGGACAATGGTCCCCCAATCAAGTCGCTTCCTCTTTCTAGGATGTATCTTATTGGAAGACTCAAAGTTCAGTCTCTCACTCGACAAAGCAGCAGAAATTTCATTTTTAGGGGGATGTAAACTTGACAAAGCATTAGGTGATACAGCTGGTTGTTCTTCTTGGCTTGGCAGAACTGAGCAACACATAACACTATCACTCAATGGAACATCCTCTGAGACTGGTGCAAGACTCTCTTTTTCTACAGGCTGAAGACATGATACATTCTGATCCATACACAGCATCTCCCCACTAACCGAATTGCGTATGGATTCAATAAAAGGCACTATAGCAGAGTTATCAAAATAGGTTTCAACCTTGAATATAGCCTGAAGAGCGGGTTGTGAAAATTCTAGCAATTGGCCTCCCTCTACAAAGTCCGGTGAAGTGTTCAACTCACAAAAAATTTGCTTGATGGTTAACATGGTGTTTTCATTCACAACTTCCTTGATCAAGTTTCTCCAGATATCACTCGAAGTGGATGTCCAATCCTTGAGATTTTGGTAGCCATTCTTCTCCCGCATCTCATACCAAATTTGTTTGAGTGAAACCAAAAGAGGGTGGACATGCTCAATCTCCTCAATTATTTGAAGAAACATCCAGCTACCACGAGGCTTCCATTCTTGTGAAACCTCATCCCAATCTTGAGTTATACGTAGATTGTGGACTTGAGCCTTGATTTCATCACCCATATCTGGAAAGAAAATGCTGCGCTCCTGGGCACCATCTTCATGGTCAAATATGACTCCTTCCCACCAAGCATCTTGATAAAACAAATCAACACATTGTCCATAAGAGAGAAGCCATCTCCCAAATTGAAGTGGAGGTGGCAAAGGCCTAATGATACCACGATAGGTAACTAAGGTTGGAGAAACATTAACAGATTCGATCAAGTTGCTTGAACCGTCATCTGTCAGAAGGTGATGGTATTGAATTTGAGAAGCCAAATTATTACAAGCAATGACAGTAGCCAAGTGCCATGAACCCAGGAATCCATTTTCAAGACTCCTCACCTGTATAATAAATAAAATAAAATATGAATGCTTCAAAAGGTATACTATTAAAACCCAAAAGTGTACACATGCATTAAATGATGCAAAAACCCCATAAAGAAAACCTTACCTCAACTTTTTGATCAACTTGTAGTTTAGGAGGAGTTTTGATATTGATGGGTTGTTCAATAAAGTCCATTGGAAGAGTTATGTCAAAACTTCACTGCTATGTCGTTATGTTTCACGTCCCAATTTGAATGACTCACATTTTTCACTACATTATCTAAACCCAACACCAAAACATCAACTGCAACAAAAAGATTCACAAGCGTTACTGGGGAGAGGCAATTGCCCTAGGACCGATATTGGGGCCGTAGGACTAGGAAAGTTGTGAATAAATCAGTTCAATTTTTGACGAACAAAGTAAAATTAAGATTTATTATTCACCACAAAAGAAGAGGAAAGACCTGATGAATCAAGATTAAGGACCTTCTTAGTTGCTCTGTTTCTCGGCTTTCAACAAGTTCATCAAAATTTAACAAGAAGATGACTTCTCACAGTTTTCCAAGCCGCTTTTCTTCTCTAAAATTTTAGGGTCGCTTCTGAAAATTGACCCATGAGAGTCATTAAGGCTTCAAATTAATAAAAGGTGACAACTTAGGGGCCCTTTGGCATGGGGATAAGGAGATTAATTTCCGGATAATTTTTAATTAGTGCTTAATTCATTGATTGGTTGTAAAGATTGAGATTAAGGTTATTCATTGTTATAGTTAAATATTCAAATCGAATCGTAATTCAAACTAAATCGATTAAAAAATTTGATATTTAATTTGATTTGGTTAGATTTGGTTTTAAAATTTTAAAAAATCGATACTATTTAATTTGGTTTGGTTTTGGCTTTACTTAAAAATATCCGTAAAAATAATCAAACTAAACTGAATAAATATATATATATATATATATATATATATATATATATATATATATATATATATATATATGTATTATAATTATTTATATGGTATTCATAAATAATATATAAATATTTTGTTATATTTTAATTAATTTAAATCTTTAATTTTACCATTTATATTTAAAAGTTCTCTTGTTAGTGTTTTGGTATATAATATTCTTGTACCTCCTCCCCGGGTAGTTATTTGATTGTTGAGCTTGGGGTTTTTTTTATGAAGACTTGATCTTTGGTATATAATGACTTTAGTAATTATAACTTTAGTATTTGCTTAACTAAATCACTTTGTTCGTGTGATAATAACTCTAATACTATTGCTTAATTGAATCCGTAGTAGCCTTATGTGTGTTAATCGCAAAAATGACTTTTTTAAAAATCAAAAATCGGTTTAAGACTTAATTAATTTAAGAGAAAATCAATTTTTTCAAAAAATAAGAAAACAGAGTCGCCACTTAATTTTTTAAAGAAATTAAGAAAACTTAAAATAATTTTAAGACCTAACAGAAAAAGTTCAAAAATTTCAAAGAAATGGGTAAGGATTTTTATTACTATTTAGTAGTAGTGGGTAAGGGTTCTTATTATTCAAGATGGGCTGCAGATTTCTTGGGCTTTTATGCTCTTATTTTATCAGGTATCGCTGTAACGTATACACACTGTATACCAATGTATACAGCGCAAATCCGACTCACAAAGTCTTGTGAAAACTTCCTGAAAACCTGTAATTAATTTTATCGCCCATGCATCTGCTTCTGTAACCTTTTTCGAATTTTTTTTTAGTCAAGTTACCCTGTATACCGCTGCTATATATCAGTGTATACAAGCCTCCTTTTGCTTTGAAAACCTGACCAACTTATCCTGCAAACCTGTACCAGCCTCCTAAGACCTGTTTGGGCCTTCATGGCTCCGAGGAATACAAGGTGGGAGTCCCGGAAGACTCGGACAAAAGTGCAAATGCAAAGAAAAAGAAAGATATTAGGGATTCGAAATGTATGGATAGAGTCCAAAAAGGATTCGGATGGCATTACATGTGACAAAAAGGAAAGAAAGTGAAGACCTGATATTCTTTCAATGTAATTCAAATAATTCTATGCCAAGAAATTGAAACGAGATGACTACAACATCATTTAAACCAAGATATGCTAGTGGGTGACATTATTTATGTGTATATTCAATAATTGGGTATGACACAAAGGGAGGGCCATATATGGCAATTTCTTTGTCATATATTCCTACCACACCAATCAACATAACTGCATATTAAATACATGATAGATTTTTATAGGTTGGACCGCAAGTTGAAACATACAAACAAATAGTGAACATATATCACACTTAGTTTCACTTCAATCACATGAAGAGTATACTTTTTTAAAAAAAATAAAAAATTTCATCAATCAGAATATCATTTGGTCTACTAAATAAACACAGATTAGAGGAGACATAATAAGATAAGCATATTACATGAAAAAGTATACAATGACAACAACTTTGTCCTAATTGTGAACCAAGTTTATATTGATACTAACATTAACAAAAATCAAATAAAAGCTCAGGAGAGTCTATCACAACACAACCACAACACAACAAAATCAAAGAAAATGAATTAATTGAAAAGAAATTACCTTCTCTGGAGCAGCAAAGCTTGGACGACGAGCTTGAGCAGGATTTCAACACCAAATGAAACTTTATTTTTGAAAAATCGATAAAAAAAAAATTTTTCAAGGTAAGAGCCCCCCCCTCCATTACAAGTGATGAAGAGGGGTATTTATAGTCCAAAATTAGGGCAAAATTTGGGGGGGTGAGAGGGGGGACAAAAATAGATCATTTGGGGGTCATTTGAATTTCAAAATTTAATGTTGGTGGATTTTCCTTCTTCTTTTTGGAGAAGAGAGACGTTGAGGTCCTCTTTTTCTTTGTCTTCCATGTGAAAAATTTAAGATGAAAGAAAAAGGGTAGGTATAAAAAGGAAAAGAAATGAGAGCTAGTATGGTAGGTGTGAGAAAAAGAATAAAGTAAGATGGAAAGGGGGAGTGGAAAAGAAAAGGTGTAGGGGAAAGGGAAAACACGACCAACGTGGGGTCGGGTGAAAAAAATGAGGTTGAATTTAAATACATGATCAATTAAATTAGATCAATTAACGGGCTTCTTTAAAATTAACTATGCAAAATAATTAACTCAATTATCATCTAGTTAAGTTTTATAATCATTTTATTTTTTGAAAAGTATTCATAATTAGACTAAAAATGGTGTAAAATCTTTTGAAAATCATTTCAAATTGTTAAAATTGAAGAAGCACGATAATTAATATATAAATATGGAGGGTCAAAATTGGCTGTCAACAGCTGCCCCTCGTTTGGCTTGGGTCGATGAAAGAGACCCGTGGCAAAGGAAATTGACGAATTCATTTTGTCTGTCCACTCATTCATCGTATTGAAAAAGGTTAATGGCAGGGATCTAAGAAATTATGACTGAACCCTGGCATTGGATTTCCTTCATATCTTAGGTTGCATGAGAATTCAGGCTACTTGTGGTTCACGATACTTGATTTTATGCACGATTTTGAAAAAAATTCAAAAGCTATTTCAAATTCGAATTATAGAAAGACCGAAAAGCTCGGGAGTAGAATGAGAAAAGGTTGGAGTACAGCCGTGTTGTCATGGACTTAGACCTTCGCTAAGATTTCCGCGTGGCACTAGTTGATTTACTCACGATTCTTTCACGATCTTGCAAATACTAGTAAGCCTTTTGTTAGAACCCACACTTTGGTATGTTGGACTAATTACGAATTTGGAATCACTATTACTATTTTCCGAAGAATTCGGAGGTTAGGTGTTAATTTGTTTTAGAAATTTTGGAATAAGGAGAAGAAGTTGTAAGAATTATATTGGATGTTATATTGTAGGACCAAAGTTTAACTCCCTTAATAAGCCTTGAGTTATATTATACATGTATATATGCTTATGTATTTCAGGGAGGAGGTA
>DF358285.1:1149-23148 GCA_000787875.1 Solanum virginianum
TTTCAACAGTGATAGACATTATTGTTTTCATGCTCCCATCTCCATATTTTGAAAGGTGATGTATACTATCGTAATGGGTTAATTAAGAATGATTTAAACTAATTATTTTCCCTATATATCTTAAAATATAATATATACTTTCTCAAAATATGAGAGTTTTACTACAATATTGGTGGATTGATTTGAATGATTTGAAATGGGTTGACTTACTACTCTTAAAATGCATGATTTTAAGTACATGGACATATGCCAACCGTGTGTTTGATAAAATTACATGACAAGAATTCTTAAGCTGTTGATGAACTATTACATGATTTACAAGTCAAGTGATTTCATGAAGATTAAGGGTTTTCAAGCATGTATTGAGTTCATGAAAAGTATCTACAATTTTACAAGAATCCAGTTGAGCTCTATTTCAAGATTTTAACCTCTTGTGAGCTATTCATATCAAGGCAAGGGATCATGTATGATTATTATTTACTCTCATGTTCAAATTAAGCTCACTAGAATAGGTCAAGTATGTAATGAGCTACTGTGTCAAGCTATCATGTCTCTTACAAGTTATTCATGTTATGATTAAAGTATGTTTATTTTAAGTATTTCGTGGGATTAGACTTACCACCGATTGAGGCTTAAGATGGGGGCTCGACACAAGGGGTCCTTATATAAAGTCTTTAGTCTCTAAACAATGTGCCACCATAGAATTATAAATTTTACCCTTACTATACTAGTGGATCCATCTACTTCATGTTATCATGTTTAATTTGCCTTGACAAGTAGACCACACTTCACCGGGAGGTAATTTTCCCGGTAACCTGTACCGAGGGGGTGTCATGCCTTAGATTCGAAGTAGTAGCTTCTTGGTCTATGTCGGTTAAGGTCTCCTCCCACATATGTATGATATATATTATGCAAGTTAAATATTTTATATACATGTTTTATTACAAGCATTGATCATATATGTCATATTGAGATTGTATCCATTACCTATATGTATGCATTTTCAATATTATGGCTTATGTCTTTGTTACATTGCACCCCACATACTTAGTACATTCCAAGTACTAATGCATACTCTATGCCTACATGATATCACCATATAGGAATAGGAGCTCCTATTGATCTTCCTTGATACGCCCAAATTTACACTCCAAAAGGAATAGTAAAATGGTTGTTGATCAAATATAGAACACAACCAGAGTTGAGGTCAATCCCATAAGGAATGCGTAAGAATATATCTATTAGCACCATTTTCAGAAGTAATATCTATCCCTAAAACAAGAGTGCATAAAGTAAATGGGGGTGGTTTGCTTTTTCAAACTAAGTTACTGAAATAACATAATAAATGAGTGCAAGGACTACAAGAGTTTAAAAAATTTGTGCGAAGCTAGGATTGTGTTCCCCATGACATCCAATGCGATAGCCGAATCTGGTGATAAACTCATTCACGATTACATACATAAGATCTAACAAGTTATGTAACATCTAATTCACCTCTTGGTCTCTTTTAGATGTATATCGTTCAGCACTTTTCGGTCTTAGAACGTATACGTACTAACCCTTGTTCTCAATCCCAGAATACTCTCAGTTTTTGATCTCAAGTATTTAGACTAGGTTAAAACCCCGAATTTCCATTGTAGAGCTCTTTTCCTAATCAAAACATCTCTTTCGGGCATGTAATGAATAAAGGCTTACCCTAATGCGTCGACTCATCAAAGAAGAAATTATATTGAAGATTACTACGATATATATGCTAATCAATCCCAAGATTTACCCCATATTCGCCTATCTTATTGATATATCATGGTTCCCACAACCCTAGTTGTGGGTTTAGCCTAGAATATTCAAGAAAAAAACCTACGATGATACAATGAATTCATAATAAATGACTTACTATTTAAGAAGAAATGAATCTACGAGTTACAATCTTAAGTAAAATCCCTAAAGATTTGTGAAATCTCAAGGAAAATAGTGTTTTTCAGTGTTTTCTATCTCTAGCCATCCAAGACTAAGTAAAAATAAAATAAAAAGACTATTTATATACAAGTAAAACCTAATTTAATTTAAAATAGGCTGGTCACATGGCCCGTGACAAGCCCCGTCTGGCTTGCCTTATCTATTTTTCTTATTTTTCAACAGTGATAGACATTCACGTCACTTTAATAGGGTGTTGCACGATTTGTGTCACTTCCAACATTTTATTTAATGCTTCGTGAGGCATGCCTTGGCCATTTTACACTGCCATACCATCCCATATGGCAAAGTGTGAGGCCACGAAGGATCTCACAACTCGTGGACAGTCACACGAGCCGTGGAGGTCCATGTGGACCTTCACTTAGGCTAAATTCTTCTCTAGTTGTCTGGGCCGCTTCCGAATACCCAAACTTTGGCTTTTTATGTTCATTTTATTCTCATTCATCCCTTTATCCATGGTTCAATAATTTTTCCTGAAAAACAACAAAAGACAAAAATCAAAATAACAAATTTTCTTGAGAACGCGCAAAAATCCTTTGTTTAAAGCGTTAAAAGAGTCGCATTTCTATGACTCATCAACATCCTCAACTTAGAATGATTTCTTGTCCTCAAGCAACAACAACTCAATCAAACAATGCATAAACACAGGTGCTCGTTCAGACTATGGATTGCCCTACAATTTTTAACATATGCCCCGTTAACAAATTTAAGAATGTGCTCACACTCCAAACGAACCCACAAAGATTAAGGCAAACATTATGTATACATGGTTAGTCCACATATGATCAGGAATAAAGATACCCCAGTTGAGTTAGCAACCAATTAATGCAAAAGATAGTTCCCTCACCACAAAGAAGTCTCACACTTAACGTAAGCATGTAAAACAGAGACTAGAATGTAGTCACTCACTCTCAGAAATGACTTTCAGTAGATACACACGTATCGATCATAAAATTGCCCTTATTTTCACCACCTTAACTCTTTAATGGCTTTTTTAGGATCATATTAGGACTTTTACGGCTTGTAGCATAGGTTCGGGTTCAGGTGACGTATATTTAGGATTAAAGTGACTAAACGACCTCTCCCGAACACTTACTTCGATTCAGCCATTTGCTTTTTGGTAACCAACATTTCTTGCCCCTATGTTTCCAACTTTCTTTTATATAGGAAGTGATTTCCGTGCTCATTTACTCATTTTGATTCTTTTTCTCTTTTGCTCATTGATTTGCTCATGGTCAAAATCCATTTCTTTTTCTCCTTTTATCACTTTATTCTTTTTCACACTCATTTTTTGGTTCTCTCTGCACTAGCCACCCTCAACTTAAGTCTTTGACTTGGGGTAAGGTTCACAATATCTTTCTAAGCCACCCTCAACTTAGGCTTTTGACCAAGGCAAAGGGTCATAATGTCCTTGGAGAGACCAGGGCCAAAACAGAGATCAACAGATAGATTGGGGAAGTGAATTTGGGTTATTACAAAAGAAAAGGGTCCATTTAGGCTCAAATTTTGGTTCAAGAAGGACAATTTCATTTGGTTGGTCAATGTTTGGCTAAGTAACTAGTGATAAACAACTGCTTAAGATCAAATCATAATCCAGTAATTCAATTATTTCAGTTGGACTAACCGCACAAGTTTTATCTCACAAGTGCAACGACTAAAATATGCAATTAGCTCACACACACATGGAATATCTTCTACACTAATTAGTACTAAATCACATAGACATGCTTCATTCATTAGAATTTCAACCATACATATATAATACTTACCAGCAATCATATAAGTTAGTCAGGGTGAGATGCAAACACATATAACTTTAACATTGTCAACATGGGACAGTACAACGATCAAAACAAGTGCTACTTCAGACTTCTGTGAACACTTACATAAATACAAACATTACAATCTAAACATTCTAGTTCTACTAGATAATATGATTGAGAGAAAAGAAACATGGCAAGAAAAACTCTCAAGTGGCTAGCAGGATGTCCTACCCCCTCCAAAAAGACAATTTAGTATCCTCACTACACTATAACACAAGATAATGAATAGATAGGGGATAAAACATACCTGGGATGCCCTAGGCATCAGAAATCTCAGTGGGACAGACCCTCCTGGGGTCCCTATCAACATATGTAGCACCATGGCCAAAGGTGCTACCAGAGGCTCCTAACTGTTCCACTTGTTTGGCTAGCCACTATCATTTCTCTTGGTTAGCTGCTACAGGGCACTGGACCCTACCGTCCTTGCGCATCTATCACTCTTTTTCTTTCTGTGGGTCACGAGGAGGACTTTTCTATTGGGCGCATCGCTTACCCTTATCCTTTCTCTAGGGCTGATCAATAGGTGGCGCGGGTGCATCAGATGGGGTAGGTGGAACACCCCATACCTCACCCACAACCAGTGCCATGGGGATATTGAATAGGCTCATCTATGACTCTAGAGGCAGGACCGGTGGAGGGCCTGGTAATGTGCCATTAACTGAGCAATCTGAGCCTTCATAGCATTCACCATCTGAACCAGATTCGTCATTTCATCCCCAGTCATACTCCTGAACATGTTATGGAAGTATCCCTCCAAAGTGCTGACTTGGCCCTGCAAAGTGGTAATTTGGCTTAGAAGGACTTTTTTACGTTGGTTTACTACACACTGTGAATGAGACTGGACCGCATGTGGAATCCTCTCTACAATCTGGTCAATAATAGCGCATGTCTGTCGCTAGTCCGCCACCATTCTGGCCAAGAACTCATAGTTCACATATACATACCCTTGTTGTTTTAGAGGAGCTGCACCATTACCCTTGGGTTGCTCAGAATCGGTACCTAATGGTGGGGCGGTGGTTTAGTCCTCAAATGGCAATAGTTGTTATTGAGGTGCGGAGGGGAAGTTTCTGGGCCCCCTAGTAAACGTGTTCTGCTCCTTATGAGAGGGTTTTTGACATTTTTAATCAGGGCAATGTTAGCTACACCCTTGGGACCTATTTTCTTGTCCAAAAGTGAGTATTAGGAACATTGGCCTATTTGCAAAGGGTACGAACCAGGCAGGGGAAGGGCATGGCTGCCCTCTCAGATAAGACTTAGTCCTGCATCTCGAAAGCAATAATTCAGCCCATATTTACTCCATATCTGGACATCAGGCATGCTATCAGAGAGGCATACGAAGGTTTGAGTAAATTATCATTTCCTATGGGCCACAGCCTGGCCCGCACCATCGACCAACAAAATTTGGCAGCAAATGTCACAGATGCTTTGGCGATAGGACACTTGGGGTCTGTAACCCAAGGCACCTCCACTCCCTAAATGGCTATTCGCCCTGCAATCCATCCTAATAGTTCACCTTGAGATGACGAATCAGACATCTGCGCCGTATCCATAATCTGTATATGCCTATCCATGAATTATCCATCTGGAGAAGCTCAGTAATCTAGCCCAAATAAAAATCGATTGATGGTGGTTTCTGAGATATTCACTCATGTACTACTCACCATCACATGTGACTGCAGGGACCTAGCAAGTGCGACCTGTTTCTTTACCTTTCTTAACTAGGTACTCTCTATAGAGTTTAGTAGACAAGCGGCATAATTGGAATATAACTTTTCAACTATGGGAGGCCCATAGTACCCAGGTGGTTGCGCCATCCAACTAAGCTTATATGAGTTGAAAGTATCTCTGATTTCCAGAACTCTGTCAAGTTGGTCAGTGAGGACCCGAAACTCCAAAATGATCAACCGTTGTTTAAACCCCATGGAACCTTTTGTAAGTCTGTTACTGTAGATATCCTTAGCTCCTAGGACTGTCCA
Organism: Solanum virginianum; assembly: GCA_000787875.1. Classification (NCBI taxonomy): domain Eukaryota; kingdom Viridiplantae; phylum Streptophyta; class Magnoliopsida; order Solanales; family Solanaceae; genus Solanum; species Solanum virginianum. Next base: position 6,923 of record DF358285.1, read on the forward strand.
CCAGCCTCTTAGAAATACAATAAGTTCCCTGGCAGTTTTGGGGTCGATCGTTCGAGTGACTACAAAATGAATAGCCTTGTCATCACTGTCCTGGAGTTCGACCTTATTTGGCTGCTCCTCAGTGTTATTACCCTCAGCCTCTGGAGTTTGCCCTTGCTCGTCCTGGTCTGAAGTATTCTCCTCCTGTTCTGGGGTATCTGCCTCCTCCTCAACTCCTATGGAAGGAACCCCTCTTCAGACTAAGGAGCTCTGCGATGGCCTGATGCACAGGCCTACATAGTACGAGGAGAGTGAGAGAGATATTGACTGTATATTGAACTTAGGACCTACTGGTGAAGTCATCGCCTGAGTCACTCCCAGCCTGATTGCTAGATGATATGGTTAGGGAATCAAGGAGACGTTACATAAGCTCGTCCCTTACATTAGGTATGGCTAGCCTGCAGTGTGGACCCATAGTACCTGTAAGTGCGACACATGAATAAACTTCTTTAGAAATTATTGGACACACAGGTTGATGCACTAACAGGTATTCAGAATTCCCCTGTGCCATAAAAGTGACAATAACCCTTAAGAATGGTGTTACCGGGTCTATCATAGGGCCATTGCACTTAAGAGATTATATGAATTAAAACTAAAAATCAACCTAAGTAATATAAAATTTATGGTATAGAGTCAAAAATGGACCCTTCACGGCCCATGTAACGAGCCACGATCCGTGAAAGGGGCTGTTTGGAGGGACTTGGGTTGTGGTGTTGATGTAACGACCTATCAAACATGACACGGTCCATGTAAATGGCTGACTGACCTCTCTTTGACCAATTTTCAACTCATCATGCCTATACTCACAAGTCAATACAATTTCACCCTACTTACTCATGATTCACTTAGCACAATAAACTATACAAGTCAATTTCCCCAAAAAGCATGCCAAGAATCACCCAAAATCGTCACTTTCATAGTTATGACCTTAAGAAATCAACAATGGTGGTTTTCACCACCACATGTACACCCAACATCATTAACATGCATTATGATGCATTTAAATCAAGCAAGAAATGATTTAGAGTCAAGATCTACACATGCAAGCACCAAAATCAACACTAGAAAATAGAGAAATTAAGTTCTAACTTTAATTAGCAACAATGGAGAAAAAAAGATTTGCTTGAAGAAGTAGAGACCCGTACTTAGATTAAGCCATGAACCATAAAATAGACTCACGATTCGTCTCCAATAAGGTGAATATTTTTTTGGGGATTTTGGAGAAAGAAATAGTGAGAAGGAGGGAGAGGGTCGTGAGTTTAGAGAGAGAAAGGAAAGTGAAAAGTGAGTTGCTGGGACAAAGTAGGGTTATTTAAAACCCTTGGTCAACTGTTTCACCAGCCAACCCCTACTGCACGGATGGCCTCACGGCCCATGACACGTTTCATGATCTGTTGGTCCAGTCTTGGCAAAATAGGATGGTACTTACCTAGGCCATGCATACAGGCGCCAGACGATACATCTCATGATTTGTTGGACGTGAGATGGTCCATGTAAAGCATCTTTTTGGTTAGCCTTGATTAAATTCCCACTTGCCTAGCCCCTTATCGGTTGATGCCTCTTTTACGGCCAACCTCATAGGTCGTGATAAGTGTCACGATCTATTTGGTCATCCGTCACTCCCTATGTGGCGTAATTTCCATTTGAAATGTATCTAGCCACGCAGACACCAATTGAATGGCTGACTGCACAAGCCATTATGCTTGAGAAGATCTATGTGGACCTATCGTGTAATACCCCTTGCGTTTTAAAGGGTGTAATTGGTGTACGCATCCCACACAATTGATTCCACGAGGCATCGAATGCCATATAACCCATCTGGGTGCACGTAGCACCATACTTGGGCCCAATTCCTAACCACTGTGGGCTTATATCTTGAATTGCTCCATGTGTAAGCGATTGAACTCCAAAATTAACACCAGAGCTCACTTAGAAACACAACAAAAACAATAAAAATGCATGACATATAAACTGAAGTGTTTTTTGTTTTCATAATTATTGCAATGCATGGGTTGCCTCCCATGGAGCACTTGATTTAAAGTCGTGGCATGATGCATTGTATTGACTACTCAAACTTCGTCAAGGAGCAAGACCTCAATTACTGAGTCCTTCTCTGTTTATTTACCTTGAACCAATCCCCATTTTTTGCTTCTAGCTCAATTGCACCATGGGGAAACACCTGGCTAATCGTGCATGGGGCCAAACCACCTTGAATTGAGCTTATCTGGGAAGTGTCTCAACCTAGAGTTGTACCGTAAAACCTTGTCACCAACAATAAAGCTCCATTAGGAAATATGCTTGTCATGTTGGACCTTCATCCTTTGTTTGTACAGTGCTGCACTCTTATACATATGGAGGCAAAACTCATCCAATTCATTGAGCTGGTCAAGTCTCAAGTCGGTAACCTCCTCCCAATTCATATTGAGCTTCTTCAAAGCCCAGAGTGCCTTGTGCTCTAACTCTAAGGGTAGATGTTAGGGTTTCCCAAATACTAACCAATATGGGGACATACCAATGGGTGTCTTGTAAGCTATCCAGTAGGCCCAAAGTGCATCATCTAGCTTCCTCGCCCAATCAGTCCAGGTAGCATTCACAAACTTGATTAGCATTTCCTTGATCTCTCTGTTTGACACTTTGACATGTCCACTAGTCTATAGGTGATAAGGTGTGGCAACCTTGTACTATTGTACTCCATATTTTGCTAGTACAGAACATAAAACCTTGTTACAGAAGTGAGAACCCCCATCACTGATGATAGTTCTGGGTGCCCCAAATCTGGAAAACATGTTTCGCCTCAGAAATAGGACAACACTCTTGCTCTCATTGTTTGGCAATGCAACTACCTCCACCCATTTGGAGATATAGTCCACTACCACTAGGATGTACTTCATTTCATACAAACTCACAAATGGGCCCATGAGGTCAATGCCCCAGACGTCAAAAATTTCTACCTCAAGAATTGGGGTCATAGGTAGCTCTTGGCACTTTGAGATGTTGCCCTGTCGCTAGTACTAGTCACACTTAAGCACTAAATCATAGGCATCTTTATAAATGGTGGGCTAGTAGTACCCACATTAGAGAATCTTCTTTGCCACTTTGGGCCCACCATGGTGAACCCCCTCTGCGAATGAGTGACAAGCCTTCATGATACTTAACATCTCCACTTCTAGTATGCACTGCCTGATAACCCCATTAGCATATGTTCGGAACAATTATGGGTCATCTCAGAAGTACCTATGCACATAAAAAAGAAATGTTTTTCTCTAGTGAGGTTAAGGCCCTCTAGCATAATATCGCTCACCAGAAAGTAGCAAAATCAGCAAACCAAGGAATAAGGTTAACAGAAGTTGCCAATACCTGCTCATTGGGAAAGGAATCATCGATGTTCAACCAATCCTTCAGTCTTGACTTATCCTCCAATCTGGACAAATGATTTTTAACTTGATTCTCAAATCCCTTTCTATCTAGGACCTCAAAGTCAAACTCATGTAGTAGGAGAATCCATCTAATCAGCCTTAGCTTAGCATCTTTCTTTGCCATGAGATACCTCAAGGATGCATGGTCGGTATGCACTATCGATTTGGTGCCCAAAAAGTATGCCAGAACTTGTCAAATACATATCCTACGGTAAATAATTCCTGCTCAGTCATTGTATAATTCTTTTGAGCATCATTAATGGTCATGGTGGTATAGTAGATGGGGTGGAAGATCTTGTTGCACTTTCGTCCGAACACAACACCCACATCAATCATGCTTGCATCGTACATCATCTCAAACGGGGCAGTCCAGTCAGGTGCAACTACCACGGGAGCAGAAATTAACTTTTGCTTCAGGGTCTCAAAGGCATGTCTGCAGCTATTATCAAAATGGAACATTGTATCCTTCTCCAATAGCTTGCACAATGGATGAGTGATCTTGGAGAACTCTTAGATAAATCAGCAACAGAAAACTACATGCCCAAGGAAACTCTGGACCTCCTTAACTGATATGGGACCCCCCACTGTGGATGAGTGATAAGCCTTCATGATACTCAACATCTCCGCTTCTGGGATACACCGCCTGATAACCCCATCAGGATATGTTCGGAACAAGTATGGATCATCCCAAATGTACCTACGCATATTAAAAAAAACTTTTTTCTCTGGTGAGGGTTAAGGCCCTCTAGCATAATATCGCTCACAAAAAAATTAGCAAAATCAGCAGACCAAGGAATAAGGTCAATAGAAGCTGCTAATACCTGCTCATCAGGAAAGGAATCATCGATGTTCAACCAATCCTTTAGTCTTGACTCATCCTCTAATCTGGACAAGTGGTCTGCCATTTGATTCTCAGATCCCTTTCTGTCTAAGACCTCAAAGTCAAACTCCTATAGCAGGAGAACCCATCTGATCAGCCTTGGCTTATCATCTTTCTTTTCCATGAGATACCTCAAGGCTGCATGGTCAGTGTGTACTATTAATTTGGTGCCTAATTAGTATGCTTGAAACTTGTCAATTGCATATACCAGGCCAGCAATTCCTGCTCAGTCGCTGTATAATTCATCAGCGTCATTGAGGGTCTTACTGGCATAGTAGATAGGGTGAAAGATCTTGCTGTGCTTCTTTCCAAGAACAACACCCACATCAATCCTGCTTGCATCATACATCATCTCAAATGGGGCAATCCAGTCAGGTGCAACTACCACGAGAGTAGAAATCAACATTTGCTTCAGGGTCTCAAGGGTATGTCTACAACTATCATAATACTAGAACTTTGTATTCTTCTCCAGTAGCTTGTGCAACGGATGTGTAATCTTAGAGAAGTCTTTGATAAATCAATGATAGAAACCTGTATGCCCAAGGAAACTCTGGACCCCCTTAACTAATATGGGAGGCGGTAGTTTCTCAATCACCTCGATCTTCACCTTATGCACCTCTATGCCCTTCTCAAAAATCTTATGGCCAAGACCTATCCCCTTCTTAACCATGAAGTGGCATTTCTCCTAATTTAGCACCAAGTTAGCCTTCTCACAACAATATAGTGCCCTACTAACATTCAACAGACATGTATTGAAGGAGTCACCAACTACAGAGAAGTCATCTATAAATACCTCGAGGGTGTCTTCAACTATGTCAGAGAAGATAGACATCATACAGCGCTGGAAGGTGGCTGGGGCATTGTACAGCCCAAAGGGCATCATTCTAAAGGCAAAAGTCTCATACGAGCATGTGGAAATAGTCTTCTCTTGATCCTTCGAGGCTATGGATATTTGATTGTTACCCCCGTACCCATCCAAGAAGCAGTACCACCCTCTACCTGCCAACCTATCTAACATCTGGTCCATGAAGGGTATGGGGAAATGGTCCTTCAAGGTCTATTTATAAAGCTTCCGGTAGTCCATGCACACTCGCCATCTAGTCATAGGTCTCAACGGACCAACTCATTTTTTGTCGTTAGCTACCACTGTCATGCCCTTTTTCTTCAAGACTCACTGCACTGGACTTACCCACTTACTATCAGAAATAGGGTATATCACCCCAGTATCCAGCCACTTGATGATCTTTGTTTTCACCGCTTCTTACATAGGTAGATTTAGCCTGCGACAGTGCTCAATATTAAGCACATAGTTATCCTCTAATTTGATCTTATACATGCATATCTCTAGAGAAATCCCTATGATATCTGGGATGGTCCAACCAATAGCTTGCTTGAACTTTTGGAAGACCCCCAATAATACCTCCACCTGATTTTCCTAGAGATCTGCAGCCACAATCACAGAAAGAGTGTTATCAGTGCCCAAATATACATACCTTATGTGTTGGGGAAGCTCCTTGAGCTCCACAGCTAGAGGCTCCTCGATGGAAGCTTTAGCTGGCGGTGTAGACCTATTCTGCTAGTCTAAGTCAACTTATTGGGGATAAATGGTTTGTTCCTCGACCTTGCCACACATTCACGATGTCTGCATACCCATTAATACCATCATTTGGGAAGTTCATCCATACTGGTGCTAATGTGTCTACACTCATTATTTTCTCTAGTGGGAATTTAGAAAGTCAGTCCTCTTCTACATCCAAGATAGACATCCCGGCCGCCTCTTTGGGTCACTTTATTACAGTACACACACTAAATTTCACCTGTTCAGTGTTAAGTCTGAAAGTCATTTCCCTTCGCTCTACGTCTACCGGTGCCCTGCCAGTAGCCAAAATTTTCCTCCCAAGGATGATGAGAACTTTAAAATCCATTGGCAGTCCAAAATGACAAAGTCTGCAGGAAAGATGAACCTTCCCACATGGACCAGCACATCACATAAAATCCCGACGGGCCACTTCACCAATCTATCTTCATAAGTAGTAGCATTGTAGTGGTCGTAGGGGCTCCTAAGACCAGCTGCCTGCTCTATCGTGGATGTCCTCTTCTTAGGCACTAAGTCTTTCATAAACTTAGCATAGCTCGGTATCTGCTCAAGTGCGTCTACTGGAGGAATGTTCACTGATATCTCTTTTAACATGGGCAAGAACTTTTGGAACTTTCCATCATCAACATTCTTCTGGAACCTCTATGAGAATGGTGGTGGTGGCTTAGGAATGACTAGCAGAGGTGGCTCACTGGTGGTGTCACATCAGGCTCTTTAGAAACCTCAAGCTTTACTGGTATCACTTTAGTTTCTTCGCTCAAATCATCATTATGTACCTCCATGGGGTTACGCATCTTGTCTTCTGCTTCACCCAAACCAATATTACTAGGCACAATAGGGTCAGAAAGTACCTTACCGCTCCTCGTGGTTACTGCCATATAATGACCATCATTTTTCGGGTTCTAAATAGTGTCACTAGGGAGTGACCCAACTTTTCTCTGATTTATTGATGCTGACAATTACCCCATCTGCTGCTCTAGTTGCTTAATTAAGGTGGAATATGAGTTGACCAGCTGCCGAACATTGGACATCTCCCCTTTCATAACTCACATCCCTACCTCAGTGGACTCAACTTTTTCAAGTACCTTTGCCATCACCTCTTCCAATTTTGAGTTTCCACCACTATCATTATGACGCTCACGATTTCTATAGCTGTCTTTGTTCTGCCAGTTTCCTTGATAGTTCTAATCATGACCATATTTACGATAACCCCCTATTTGCCTAAGAACTTATCCTCTTCATCATAATTATAACCTTTATCATCGTACCTAGGCATTGTGTTTATAGCTTTTACCTTTTCTGCGGCTCCGTCTAAGAACCATTTTTCTAGCAAGTCCAGTTGGGTATTCATGTAGGCCTTGTCTTGATCCTGTTCCTCCTCCTTCTGTCTCTGTTCCGCAGTCATCTCAAAGACAAGACCCAAATAGTCTCTATATCTAGTGTACCAAGCCCTGTTGATTTTGGCTACTTGATTTAAGATCACTGATATGTCTGGGAAAGTCCTAGACATATATGATCCCCTATAAGTAGAATCAATGATAGGCTTTTTCACAAAGTTGCAAAACCTGTAGAAGACTGCCTTCAAGTGCTCATTTGTAAGGAGATGATCGGGGCACTGCTTGAGCTTCTACCTGAATCTCTCCCAAGTCTCATGTAGTGCTTCATTCGGCAGTTGCTTGTGAGACCCAATATCATATGTGATATTTAGCTATCTTGATGCGGGGAAGAACCTCTCCAAGAATGCCTCTTTTAACTCTCCCCAGGTGCAAATGGAATCATATGGAAGCTCATTCAGCCATTTAGTCGATGCACCAGAAAGAGACAATGGGAACAAGCAACCTAATTGCCTACTAACTGACCCCAGGAATTTCAGATGATTAGCATATTGCCAAAAAAGTGAGAACATGCTAATTTTCATCCTCAATAGCTACTCCACTGAACAACCTTTTTAACTATAGCATCGGCAACATACTGCTAGTGATAGTGAACATAACACTTGCAGGTAGTGGAAGAAGTACAATTGCCCCAGTGGTCCTAGCACCCTCATCATCATCATTCACTGCTTGAGGCTACTGAGGCACTTAGGGTCTTACACCAGGTAGCAGTACCTGTCGCAGTGGTGCTGCAGGTGGTACCTCATTGCCAGTATTGTCATCGTCACCCAAACCATCGCTTCCCCTACCTGCAGGATTCATGGCCAACTCTTTGTGTCTAGCTGTTTCGCATTCTTGGGCATTCATTCTGCGGATTGATTTAGTAAGCTTGGGGTCATACGGAACAAATGCTTCACCCTTACTTTAGGTGTTTGGCATGTAACACTAGCTCCCTACCAAAAAATGAAAATAAGAAACAAAAGTAAAATTAAGGACTAGTATTACAAACTGAAAATTGTAACTACTAGACTATTACTTTGTCGTATTCCCTGGCAACGGCACCAAATTTTGATATGCCAAAATTTAAACTCCAAAAGGAATAGTAAAGCGGTTGTTGATCAAATATAGAACTCAACTAGAGTTGAGATCGATCCAACAGGGAATGCGTGAGAATATATCTATTAGCACCATTTTCAGATGTAATATCTATTCCCGAAACAAGAGTACATAAAGTGAATGGGCGGTTTTGGTTTTACAAACTAAGATACTAAAATAACATAATAAATGAGTGCAAGGACTACTAGATTTCAAACAATTTATGTGAAGCTAGGATTGTGTTCCCCAACTCAACCAGAGTTAAGGTCGATCCTACAGGGATGCGTGAGAATATATCTATTATCACCATTTTGAGATGTAATATCTATTCCTGAAACAAGAGTGCATAAAGTAAATGGGTGGTTTTGGTTTTTCAAACTAAGTTACTAAAATAATGTAATAAATGAGTGTAAGGACTACTAGATTTCAAACAATTTATGCGAAGCTAGGATGTGCTCCTAATGACATCCAATATTATAGCTGAATCTAGTAGTAAACTCGTTCATGATTATGTGCATAAGATCTAACAAGTTATGTAATATCTAGTTCACCTCTCGGTCCCTCTTAGATGTATATCATTCATCACCTTTCAATCTCAGAACGTATACGTACTAACCCTTGTACTCAATCTCGAAATACTCTCCCCATTCGGTCTCAAGTATTTAGACTAGGCTAAAACCCCTGATTTCTATCGTAGAACTCTTTTCCTAATCAAAACATCCCTTTCGAGCATGTAATGAATAAAAAGTTACCCTAATGCATCGACTCATCTAGGAAGAAATTATATTGAAGATTACTACGATATATACGCTAACCAATCCCAAGATTTATCCCATATTCACCTATCTTATTGATTTTTCATGGTTCTCACAACCCTAGTTGTGAATTTAGCCTAGCATATTCAAGAAATAAAACCCACAATGATACAAAGAATTCATAATAAATAACTTACTATTGAAGAAGCAATGAATCTACGAGTTACAATCTTGAACAAGATAAGTAAACTCCCCAAAGTTTTATGAAATCTCAAGGAAAATAGTATTTTTTAGTGTTTTCTGCTAGCCGCCAAGGCTAAGTAAAAATGAAATAAAAAGACAATTTATATACAAGGAAAACCTAATCCGATTTAAAATAGGAAAAGTTATGTCGGCATGGGCACGGGCCACGACACAACGCATGAGACGATAGATAGACCATCAAATGGTCTAGTGACTATACTTTGGTCATCATGTTAGCTCTGCCGCGTCACTCTTCACGCACAGCTAAACGACTCGTGTGGCAGTTGACGATCCGTGAAATCGACCATCTCATTCCCCTTTAACTCTTCACAACATCCATTATTACAAAAGCCCACATCATGGATTGTTGTTGGCCACACGATCCATGACAAGGCCCATCTAGCCTCACTTATCCATTTTTCTTGCTTTTGGAAAATGACAGACATTCACGTCACTTTGACAAGACATTGCACAGCCCATGTCACTTCCAATGGTTTATTTAATGCTCTATGAGGCCTACCTTTGCCATTTTGCACTGCCATGCCATCCCACAAAGCCTAATGTAAGGCCACAAAGGACCTCATGACTCGTCGACAGTCACACGAGTCGTGGAGGTCCACGTGGACCTTCACTTGGCCTTAATTCTTCTCTAGTTGCCTGGCCACTTTCGAATACCCACACTTTGGCTTCTTTACGTTTATTTTATTCTCAGTTGTCCCTTTATCCATGCCTTTTCCTGAAAAACAACAAAAGATGAAAATTAAAATAACAAATTTGCTTGAGAACGCGTAAAAATTCTTTGTTTAAAGCATTAAAATAGTCATATTTTAATGACTCATCAATCCTCCTCTACAAGTTAGTTCAGTTCATTTGAAGAAAGCTTTTGGTGAGTCCTCCACTCCGAGGACAATATCTACTTTTCATTCATGCTATGTTAAGAATTGCTTATTGTGATTGGATACTTATAATTTTGAGGGTTAGCCCGGGAAGTGTCTTGGCCCCCGCTCCATTCCATGTAGAGGTGTCATTAGATATTATATTATGGTTGTCTATGCTTTTGAGCTTGACTCTTCTTATACCACTATTATTATGAAAAACTTCCCTTAGTCCTGCTTTCCTTTCTAATTACATCACTTGTTGATGTTTATTTTACTTCCACGACCAAGGATGTCTAAATGATATGCTAAGAGGCTTGTTTGGGGTTCCTTCTAGTTCTCCATTTGTCATGTCATATCTAGGCCCTAGTGTCACAACCCGTCAGTCTTCCATAAAAATAAGGGAAGAGTCTAGAGTCAAGGAGAAGAAACTAGAGTCTTAGAGAGGTTTCAAGAAGACTCTAGAACAATGAGGATAAAGCTTGAAGCTCTTGGAAGCCTCTAGAATAATCTTGAGAAGACTTAGAGAATTGTAGAAGAATGTAGTCATGAATGATTCTAGAATTGTATGGAGATGTCTAGTAGTCTTTAGTTCTCTCTAGACTTGTATAGAATTATGTGAAGAGTTCTAAAGATTGGACTAAAGTTTAAATAAGTGAGCGACTTATAAATATATATTATTTGCACATAAGCTCCTCAGGAGTAGTATAAATAGATGGGCCACTCATTTGTAAAGACCATCCAAGAATTGTAGGCAATTTGCTAAAGCAATATATAAGTCTTCTTAAAAGCTCTCTTTGTCTTCTTAATCTAGTGTTCCCTTAGCAATCTAAAGTTGAAAGGCTTACTAGTATTTGTGAGATCGAGAAAGAATAGTGAGCGAATTGACTAGTGCCGCACGAAAGTCTTAGTGAAGCTCTAAGTTTGTGACAAAGTGGTATCGGAGTAAGGTTTATACTAAGGGAAGCACAAGAAATGAAGAGACATTAACGGTACCAGCACTGCCAATGTTATGCCGGATGTTGGCAAGAAAAGCAAGGGAAAGAAAAGCCCCAAGAAGGTTGAGGTGGTGCCGATCGAATTGACACAATGTGAGGCCATAACAACCCACTTGCTCTCTACTGCTGAGTTGAGTGATGATGAATGAGGTAAAGATTATTCCAACATCATGCTCGATAAAGGATAGATTGTGAAGGTGGATGCTGCTAGACAAGCAGTAGAGTTCTTGGGCAAGTGCTTGAATCAGTTTGATGGCAACCTTGGAGGAGTTCACCCTTGAGGAGAATGATAATATCTGGAAAGAGTTGGGTGGATGTCAGGCGGTGGAGTAAGAGCTGAGGGAGACCATCACTTCCTTAGAGTGTCGACTCATGGAGGCACTAAGCAAGATAGAGCCATGAACGCCACCATAGAGGCTATAAATGCAAGGATGAGGGCACTTGAGGAAGGTGTGGTTGATGGGAGATGTGTAAGGATTGTTGGAGCAAGGGAGGCCAAGATCGAGGCTCCCAAGCCACCTATCTTCAAAGGGATCTTAGATGCATAAGAGATGGAGAATTTCTTGTAGCACTTGGAGAAATACTTCAAGTGTAACAAGGTGAGGGACAATAAGAAAAAAATCAACATAGTAGTGTTGTATCTGACGGAGATAGCCATGTTATGGTGGAAATGAAAGGAGTTGGAAACAGGGAAGGGGCTATGCGCCATTAACACATAGGAACAATTCAAGAGTGAGTTCATGAAAGCCTTCTCCCCAAACAACAACATCTATAAAGAGAAGCAAAAGTTTAGGGAGCTAAGGCAGAGGGGTAGCATAAGAACCTACGTGAAGGAGTTTACTACCCCTTACGCTCCAGATTCCCAACCTCACGGATGATGATATGATGTTCCACTTCATAGATGACCTATAAAATTGGGCTAGAATGGAGCTGGAACACCGACAGGTTAGGACCATTGACAAAGCCATCACCCAGGTGGAACCTTTGATGACTCTCGATATGACAAGAAAGATAAAGATTGAGTAGAAGCCTCGGGAGGTAGTCATGAACAAGGTGGGGGAGATGGTGGCAAAGGCAAAGGTTGGCAGCCATATCCCAAGTATCATGAAACCAGTAGGTCTAATAACAGGAGGTCCAGGCAACAAAGTAGCGAAGAAGGCAAGGCACAGCCTAAGAAAGCGCTTAAGTGCTATATTTGCGGTGGGCCACATAATTACAAGAAGTGCCCCAAACTAAAGAGCCTTGCTGCCATACTACGGGAACGGAAGGAGAAGAAGGCACAGGAGAAGGCATATAAATTGGGGGAAGATTTGGATATGGCCTGGATAGGTGTGATTAGGCTATGCGGAGCTATCACGTAAAAATAAGAGAAACTGAAGAAGTGTCATGTGTAGTACAAGGATATCACTATCAATGGAGAACTCGCTCATGCCATGGTCGATACAGGCACAAAGGTTAACATCGTGACTAAGTCTGCGACAGCCAAGTTAGGACTAAAATATAACTTAAGTATTTGTAACTTAGGACAGTTAATGTGCTAATGACTTCTGTGTACAGAGTTTCTCAGGGAGTCAACATAGTGTTGGGTAAGTGGCATGGTAAGACCAACTTCCATGTCGCTTTGGTAGAACTCTTTGACATCATCCTTGGGCAGGAATTTTTTCGAAAGTGCCATATCGTGATCGACCCCTACCTCCAACAACTTGTGGTCTTGGAGCAAGGAGGCTCCTGCATGGTGCCCTTAGTGTAGATGCCTAAGTCAGGGGGATAAGTTGAAATGTTGGCCTTGTGATTTATGGAGGGGTTCTAGGATGAAACATTGTTATCATGTTCCATGTGCACCAAGAGGAGAAATTATCGAAAGAGAAGCCGTCATAGGAGGCCAAGAGGGAATAGGGTCAACCAACCACAGCAGTGCTCCTCGGGTGTCGATAAGGGAGAACTCCAACAAAGAACACACAAGGATGACATAGAGTATATGGCAGACTAAAGGTGGAGACTGGGAGTTCAAGTAGAGCACCAAAGTACCAACTGCAGCATTGCGTCGAGGATGTCGCAATATTAGGTGGGGGAGAGTGATATGACCCGCAGTCTTCCATAAAAATAGGGGAAGAATCTAGAGTCAAGGAGAAGAAATTAGAATCTTAGAGAGGTTTTCGAATGACTCTAGAATAATGTGGATAAAGCTTGAAGCTCCTGGAAGACTCTAGAATAATCTTGAGAAGTCTTAGAGAAATGTAGAAGAATGTAGTCATGAAAGTTTCTAGAATTGTGTAGAGATATCTTGTAGTCTTTAGTTCTCTCTAGACTTTATAGAATTGTGTAGAGAGGTCTAAAGAGTGGATTAAAATGTAAATAAGTGAGGGACTTGTAAATAAATATTATTTGCACATAATCCCCTTAGGAGTAGTATAAATAGCGGGGCCACTCATTTGTAAAGACCATCCAAGAATTGTAGGCAATTTTCCAAAGCAATATATAAGTCTTCTTATAAGCTCTCTTTGTCTTTTTAATCTATTGTTCCCTTATCAATCCAAAGTTGAAAGGTTTACTAATATTTGCGAGATCATGAAAGAATCATGAGCAAATCACCTAGTGCCGCATGGAAGTCTTAGCGAAGCTCTAAGTCCATTACACTAGGCTTAGGTTGTGATAGATCGACTGAAAGTTGTTGGTGTAGACAAACTCAATCAGAGGCAAGTGGTCATACCAATTACCTTTGAAGTCAATGACACAGGCCCTCAACATATCTTCTAAAGTCTGTATTGTCTGCTCTGTCTGTCTATGATAATACACAAGGAGACTTCATTCAGTCTAACAATCTCTTTTATGTACAGTCGGGCATAATCCTCCGCAATGCCAATCGTCTCTGTTTCCAAGAAGTGAGCAGATTCGTTCATTCTACCATTTATCACCCAAATCAAATTATGTTGTCTATAAGACCTTGGTAGACCTATGATAAGTCCATGTTGATCATTTTGTATTTCCACTCTAGAATCTCAAAGTTTTTAGCTACTTCACATGGCCTTTGATGGTCAACTTTCACTTGTTGGCAATTCGGGTACTTGGAGACAAACTCAGCAATATCTCTTTTCATTTCACTCCACCAATAAACCTCCCTCAAATCTTGGTACATCTTAGTTGACCTTGGGTGAATGGAATATCTAGAATTATGGGCCTTTGCCATGATCCTCTTTCGAACATCATCAATATTTGGAACACACAATTTGCCTTGGTACCTTAATACTCCATCTCCCCTTTTGGCGAAAGCCATTATTTTTTGCTTATATGCATCTTTCTTCAGTTGGAGTCAGATAGGATCTTGGTCTTGTTTCTCCTTTAGCTCTACTATAAGGATGATATGGACCCATTATGTAAAAGTATTCCACCTTTACTAAATTCATCAAGTTGAACTCCCAATCACGCTAGTCTGTGCACCTATTTAACTAACTCCTTCTTGTCTTCTTCCACATGAGCAGGGCTCCCAAAGATGACCTGCTAAGAGCATCAACAACCATATTAGCTTTACCTAGATGGTATAGGATGCTCATATCATAGCCCTTGAGTAACTCAAGCCATTCCTCTGCCTCAGATTATGCTCCTTTGGGTGAAAACATATTACAAGCTCTTATAGTCTCTGATACATCAACATGCACTCCATATAGATAGTGGCGTCATATTTTGAGAGCAAAAACACCATCGTGTCCAATTCCAAGTCATGTGTGGGATAATTCTTCTAATGCAATTTGAGTTTCCTTGAAGCATAAGCAATAATTTTACCCTTCTGCATCAATACGCATCTCAATCCCACTCTGAGGCATCATAATAAATAACAAACCCATCAGCTCCTTCGGGGAAGGTCAACACTAAAGCAGTAGTCAACCTTATTTTCAACTCTTGGAAGCTCTTCTCACAGTCATCAGACTATTGAAACTTGACGTTCTTATGAGTCAATCTAGTCAATGATGCAGATATAGCAGAAAATCCTTCAATAAATCTGCAATAGTAGACAGCAAAACCCAAAAAGGTTTTTATGTCCGTGGGAAAGGTTGGCCTAGGACAATTCTTGACCGTCTTAATCTTTTGAGTGTCCACTCGTATACCATCTCCCTAAACTACATGGCCTAGGAATGTCATAGATTTTAGCCAAAACTCACACTTTGAAAACTTTGCATATAACTCATTATCCTTAAGAGTTTGCAAAGCAACTCTAAGGTGATTAGCATGCTCCTCCTCATCTCTGGAATACACAAAAATATTATCAATAAACACGATCACAAATATGTTAGGATAGTATCTGAATACTCTATTCATTAGGTCCATGAAGGCTGCAGGTTCATTTGTGAACCCAAAGGATATTACCTAGAATTCGAAGTGATCATATCAGGTTGGAAAAGCTGTCTTTAGGTTGTCATACTCTCTCACTTTCAATTGGTGATAACCTGATCTGAGTTTTATCTTGGAGAAAATAGTGGCACCCTGAAGTTGGTCAAACTAGTCATCGATCCTTGGAAAGGGGTACTTATTCTTGACTTTCACCTTATTTAACTGGCGGTAGTCAATATACATTCTAAGGGAACTATCCTTCTTTCACACGAATCGGACCAGAGCATCCCATGGTGAGACACTTAACCTAATAAAGCCCTTTTCTAGCAAAATCTCTCAACTGCTCTTTCAACTCAGCAAGGGCCATTCTATATGGCGGAATGGAGATAGACTGGGTGTCAAGAAAAACATTAATTTCGAAGTCAACCTCCCTATCAGGAGGGACTCCTGGCAGATCCTGATAAAATACTTCAAGAAACTCATTCACAATTGGGACAGACTCAAGGGTAGAAGGCTCAACATTGCCAGATTTGACTTGCATAAGATGGTAGATACATCCCTTTAAAATTAGATTTTTGGCTTTACACAGAATAGAATTACCCTTCCATTCTATGCAAGCTCATCTGGAA
>DF358285.1:28379-41787 GCA_000787875.1 Solanum virginianum
TCCTATCTGGGAGTTTCTCAGACCTACAACCGTCACCTATGAGCTGGTGATGATACAATGAAGTGATATCATTACGGCATTCGCCCAGTACCTTACCGGGGTGAAAAGGTGTGGTATCTGTGGATCTGTAGTAACATCAAGTCCTCTTTTTGGATTAATGAAACATCTATTTTTCACAGTTTAATCTACTCCTATGCTGGCTACATAGTTATAAGTGTGAAAAGGACTCACTTTGACTCATTTCGGTGCTCGAGACTTCTCCCAGAACTCAATAAGCTCATAAACATCAAACATAAAGATATCTCATCATTTAGTCTCTTTGGGACAAAGAATATCAACTCATCTCATCAACCATCAACTCAATGGATTAGGAATATTCTTTTAAGATTAAGTTCAACCTCTTTAAGACCCTAAGGATATCAATCTCATCAATATTATCATAAACACACTCAATTCAGGACCAAAACCACAACAACAAGCACATTTATATCATCAAGGATCTAGACTTATCTCCTAAGTTCATTCTTTCATGCTTTCAAAAGTTAATATATAGGGTTTATACAATATCCCATGAAAAGTATTCAATTGAAGAAAACAAGTTTATGATGATCATCAACATATGAAAATACATGTAAGTAATATAGATTTCAAGAATTTAATCAAAATAATACTTTAAAAAGCATGTATGGGGACTCATGGACTCTCAACTTATCTATGACCATCTATGGGGTACATGGGAGAATAATCCCATACTTTTAGTTTAACTTTACATACCTGCGATGAATCATTAATGATCAATCTTCAAGAATACTCTTTTAATTTCCCCCAATCTTGAAAATCTCAAGCTTTCTCTTCTTTCTCTCTTAAGATCTCTCACTTGGAAGCTAGAAAAAATGAATTTTGAAATCCTTAATCTGAAGAAAATGGTCTTATACACATTTTTGGGACTTAAGAGGGGTTGGAAAATGACCAAAACACCATTCATCAATCGAAAGAAAAAAATTCACCTATGAATAGCCCAGTCTGCGACACGGACTGGGTGCGCACTTATGTAATTTTTGACTAAAAATCTTAAACGCGTTGAAAAATTATGAAAATACACATCAATTCATTTTTCAAATGCGTTTTATGTGTAATTTTTCATAAATTGCTTTTGGATCAATTTTTCAATCCTATAGAAAAAATATTAAAAAAATATAAGTGTTGGTTAGCATCCTAGGCATGCCATGTCTCGGGCGCACATCAGCATTAAAAAGTATGTTTTGACTCGATTGCTCTAAAATTGGGCCAAGATTATTTTTCCACACAATTTTTCATGTTGATCGTTGCTTTTAAAATATGCTCAGTGATCGTAAATCAGGTCTTGAATTTTCCATTAGAGCTTGGGAAGATACGTTATGCGCATAATTCAATTCTAGGGGTATTTGGCTAATTTCATAGGGTATTACAGAAATATCTTCAACGGAGCACCTGTTGATGATCTTAGGTACCTATCTCTGTATCATGAAAAGATGCAGGGCCAAATGAATGTTAGTACGTGGAATGTACGAGTATGTAAAATAGCTAAGTGAAACAAATATAAGTAGAACAACAATAACTCAAAAATGTTCAATCAAGATGTAAAATGTCTATCTAAAGCAAGAATGAAGAGTAGAAAATGACGAATCAATACAATCCAAATCAATCCAATCCAATCAAGTGAGAGTACTATCAGTATAAAACTTACCTGGGAGTTTCTCTTATCCAACAATATCACTTATGAGTTGATGATTGTACAATAATCTCATTGATGTTTCCACAATCGTTCGTTACTTGCCAGGATAATGAACTAATCGATCCATAATGGATCTAATCAACCAAGTTCTCTATTGTTTCAGGAACCTATCAAGAGAAAGACCCGACTTAATGATTTTACCCCTCACCTATGTTTGGTGACGTAGATATTGAGTTTGAGTTAGACTTATTCTTACTCAATTTATTTCTTGATACTCCTCCCAAGACTCAATGTTCATAAGATAATCACTCTCAATCTTCTAGTTTTATTGGACATTTATCAACTAAATTCACCACATCAACTATTGACTCTTTGGATACATTCTTTTAAGGTTCAGCTCTCGACTCATAGAAACTCTATCATGCATCATTCTAACTCATAACACCCTAGAAAACAAAAGTAGAGTTAACGCATTTAGGGATTACACAGGCTCTTTAGGCTTAAATTATATAAGCATGCATATTTGAATGAATATGTAAAAATAATAAGAATTCATACTTGGGTTCATGTAGTATGACAAAATCATCTATTTCAAGTATTTAATTCATAAAAATAGTGAGTCATGAAAGATTATGTAGAAATACATTAGAATGTAAGAAAATTCTTTAAGAAATATTCATGGGAGACTCAATGCACTCACAACTCCATCAATTTGGGTTGTGGAACATATGGAAGAACATAATCCATATTTTGGTTAGCCTTGCATACCTGGTAATTTTGAGTCTTGGAACAGCTTAGGGGAATTCACAAGATTACCTTTAAACTCTAGCATTTTTCTCCCTTGAAACCTTGCTCTAAGTTGGAGAGGGTGTTTCAGCGTAAAAATGTTAAACAGATATGTTTAGGGCTTTATTTAGGTGTAAAAACATCAAGTTTTGACTTTAAAAAGGTGGCAAAAGACCAAAATAACATTTCTTAAAAAACTATTAGAAGTCATCTATTGGCCATCTACAGCCCGCAGGGACCCTTTCGTAAACTTTTGGACAAATTTTGGGGTCTCTAGATCAACTACACAAGCCCAATCTACGACACATAGATTGGTCCATAAAGTTTGGGACCAAAAAATGGATTTTCAGGTCTTCTTTTCCATGAGTTAGCAGATGGATCGTACTTTATTCCACAGGCTGTATTAAGTCTCGTATAACAACTCTGCATCTAGCAGTCTCTAGTAAAATGACCATAACTTTTGACGCTGAACTCCAATGAGGTAAAATCAGTTGTGTTAGAAAGTTATTTCAAAGAAATTTCATTTGGTAGGTTATGGGTCATCTAATGCTTTACGTGCTAAGAGTTTTGATCATTTTAATTTGACCCTTGCATAATCTAATACTAAAAACTCAATTTATAGGATAGTTTTGAACTCGGCTAAGTACTAGAGGTCTCTTATGACCCTAATACACCCCACATATAAGAATAAGGCTTGAAACATAGTGTCGCACCCCGGGAGGGTGACCTTGGCGTGGTTGGCACTCAAAGACTATTGTTAGTCCCTATTCGACTCAACAGCAAAAGAAAGAACTCAGATAAAAAACTTCATATGAATAAATATAACTCCACTGCATTATAGTTTTCTAATAAAATAAGTTGGAATACAAAATACTCATTGAATCCTCCACTTAAATATCTACGAAACATCTACTCCACAATCTAAATAGTGCTATGACAGGCCATGGACACCCAAATCCAAGAAAGAAAAATATACTAACTCAAATCACAAGATAAAAGGGCTCCTCTGAAAGGCAAGAAGGGCTTACCAACTCTGGAAGTGTACTAATCCGGACCTCAATGATGTGCAGGCTGAAATCCTTTATTACATGTATCTACATCATAAAATGATGCAGGCTACATGAAATATACTGGTATGTAAAAATAGCTCAAGAAAATAAGGCTCAACTTACTCATCTTGACTTAACAACTCATGCTCAACTTAGTACGTGCAAGTTTAAAAGTAAACCATGCTTTTAAAATATGCTCAGTAGAAATAAACTTAGTTTAAAATATCATGCTAAAATCAATGTTGCTTAGGAGTTTCTCTTAACCATCATCCACATCCCATCACTCTTAGATTGGGTGATGCACAACAAAGGTGATGTCATTGCCACACCCATCCTAAATGTGCCACGCTAAAGGATGATCAATTCTCTCTTGGATCCATAATAAATGTCCACTTGCAGGACAAGAGTCGCCAGAATAAGAAATATGACTATCCTACACTAGCAACGTAGTTCTATGGGTTAAAGTAGACGTTTACTCGCTCCCCCTTCGGTGCTTGATACTCCTCCCAAGACTAAAATATGTTCAACTCATCAATTAACTCAATCCTCAATGCTCAATCAAGCAACTCAAATCTCAACCTCATTAGGTCATCGCATCTCAACTCATCTCATATTACTCATTAATTCATTCAATCAATGCAGATCATCAAACTCAACTCAGACTCAAAGAGTCATTTAGACTTACTTAATTTGACTCATTTTGTAATGCAAGTAAGATAATCATACATAGTGATGTATGTGACTCAATACAACATGCTTCTTATGCTCAATCATACACAATTTACTGAACTCAAATACTCAATTATTTGCATAGAACTTCATAAAATCATGCAACTTAGGGTTCATGTTATCAAGTATAAAACTTTACCTCAACTTCATATTGAAATTACTTAATGCAGAAAGTACCTCATAGATTATCAGGAGAGTTCATAATAAATGCTAGAATTTCAATATTGAGATAATAAAATTTCTCAAGTCTCAACTAGTTTTTAAATCTTGACTCAAGATGATGAAATGGGCATGTGAAGAACAAGATTTCACACTTTGGTAAGCCTTACATACCTAGAAATAGAAGAAACAATCGAACCTCAGTCAATCATCGCACTTGAATTGGAAACCTTAGCTCCTTCTCCCTCCTCGGGTGCTCTCAAGAAATTTTAAGTATGAAGAATGATGAATAATCACCTAGGGTTTATTTTAAGGCTTTATTCAAGCCTAAAATGACCAAGAATTTATTTAAAAAGGAATCAAAATAGACAAAAATACCCCTCATTAAAATTATCTTCCAAGTCTATGAGACCCCGTCTACGAGTCGTAGACTATTCTACTAGCTGTAGAGCACAGGTATCTAAAAATCTGAGTTACTAAAAATTGACACAAAACCCCTCTCTATGATTCGTAAAACATTCTACTTATCGTAAACTCCTCTCGTAAATAGGGGATGCTGAAACTTGAGTTACTGGAATTTATCACGGAACCTCTCTACGAATCGTGCAATACTGTACCAACTGTATACCATTTTGTACATACACCTCAGACTTAGAAAATTTCACCAAGTCATCTGGGGTTTTATGAGACCCATTCTATGAGTTGTAAACCTGACTACGAGTCATATATGTCCCTCGTAAACTTTCTTCTACAGTTTTTCTCATTTTTTTCTCAGCAACCTTTGCACATCCACTCCAGATCAGGTAGAAAGAATTAGAGGGGTGTTACACATAGGTACATGTGAGGATAGTATTACGGTGTGTCACATAGTAACATGCTGAAATCAATTTTACTGCATTGATAGCGTAAAACCATTTATACTTTTAGTTTATATAACTTCGACTTGAATATTAATTAGAAAAAAAGTAGTATTAATTTATAGGTTAAATTAAATAAGAACTTAGTTAAGGTTTTGTTAACCTTATACCTATTCTAGTCCACTTGCTATAAAATTAATCATCTTTTCTTATAGGTACCACTCATCCTTTGATACAACCAACATAGAATTCAGTGGTGCGAGACGCAAAAAATATTGAATAGAGTAAGAATAAGCTTAAAAGAAATTGAGAGGAACCTATCCTAATAAAAAAGATAATTTTTTGGATTTGAATTAATTTTGTTGGTATTGAATCATTGATTAGAAAAATCATAAAAATAAGATTATAATGAGAAAAGATCTATTTAAAAAGTGGCTACTGTAATATATCTCACAAGACCTAATTTTGTTAAACAATTATTATTAAAAAAAACAACAACACAGAAAAGAATACGGGCATGTAGGAGAGAAGTTAATAGCCATTACCTTAGCTATGACTTGAAGGTGTCGATTTAATTTTTCCTTTCTTTTGAGCTTTGAGTCTTTTAAGGTTTAGCCTTTGTTCTAATATAGGAAGAAAGATCAAGCAATATAAAATCATTAAGTAACTGAATTAGTAGAAATTATAAAGGTATTATTTTGATTGTAATAGACCTCCAGGTTATTTTTTCTATTTTTAAATTTTTTTATTTTTAATGACTTGTTAGGACTGATAGTTTGATCATTTGATTGGTCATTAGATTTTTATGCTAGTTTTTCTATTTTAGAACTTTTAAATTTGAATTGTTGACTTCGGTTAAAACTTTAGGTAAATGGCTTTAGAATGTTATTCTGATGGTTCTATTGGCTCTACAACATCTAGTTTCGTCTAAAGGATCATTATTTCGAGCCGCCAAGCTCATTTCAAGCTATATTGTGGATTTGGCTAAAATAGAGCCTTGAGCGTGGGGTCCACCTTTTATCGAGATGAGCTTTGTTGGAAGTTTTGATATCTCTATTGATTTTGAAATGTTAAATTTGATGGGGTAGTATATTTCATTTGCATGCACAGAGTTCCAAATGAATCTCGAGTCCCTATCAAGGTATTTTGCACATTCCAAGTGTGGGCTAGTGCAACCCCACTTGTTATTCTTTTTCGGACATCTAGAGGAAAGTAGTGGACTGGACCCTTCACATTCGGGGGTAGTTATAGCTTGGTATTCATATTACACTTCTGCACTCGACAAATCATAGTATGAGTCCTCACGATTGATGCACATTATGTGCAGAATAGCTATGGATCAGAGACTTGGGATGAGCTTTTGGCGGCCAGAGCTATTCTTCTCCTTCTGTTTTGCTTGGATTAGTCTTTACATATCCAATGTAATCCCTTGTGTGGGATATGAAAAAAGTGGTGTACATAGACCTTTCCTTTTGATAGAAAGGTTGTTTCTAAAATACCCCAACCCCAACCCCATTTAAATAAATAATATGAACCATATATGGTCATTGAGTTGAGCAAGTTGATATGAGTCGACCTATTAATATTCAGATATATGTGTATTCTCACTGCATTATTAGACGGTTAATTTTTTGATAAATTGATTTGAAAAATATAAGCATTATTAGTTTAAATATATTATTGTGTTTAACTTGATTGAATTATATACAATATTAGTCCGAATTAAAACTAGAGGAAGATCTCGAGAGGTTTTCACCTTTTACAATTACTTTATTTTACAAATTAAGGATATAAATCATATTTAAGAAAAAAAATTACATTCAAATTATAAAAACAAATTTCAAATATCATCAAACACAACTTCAGCTCCAACTTTAAAATTTTCAAATAAAGTTAAATAATTTTTGGTTTTCATGAAAACAAATTTACATGTATTAGCATGTAAAAACATAAAAATATATTTCTTTCGATTCAATTTGTTTGACCAACTTTTTTATAATTTGTCTATATACGAATTATATCTAACACACTATAATTTAAGATCATCAAATTTAAAAAAAATTAATTTTTTTTAAATTCCTATCAAATCAAAATAAGTCTAATAAATTAAAACAAAAAAAGTATAAGATATTGGGGTCAAAAAGTATACTATAGAACTTTTCATGTATGCCTACATTAATAGAAAAATAGAGGAATATTCTTCATAAGCACCTAAATCCCTCTTTCAGAAAACCTGGTAAAATCCCTAAATTAGTGAACCTCACTAAATCCCCGAAGAATTATTTAACTTTTGCCACAATTTTATATTGCTGGAAGCAAAATTATTTATTTACCCAAAATGTTTTGTTTAAAATAATTATTGTGGCTAAAAAACTATAATTACTATGGTAAATTTTAACTTTTGGCAATTAATAATTAGTTATGAAATTTATCATAGTAAAATAATCTATGACTATTTCATTTAACTTTTGCCAAAAAAAATTATTATTGGAAGCAAAATTATTTATTTAACTACAACATTTTGTGTCAAATAATTTATTATGGCTAAAAAAATTATAATTACTATGGTAAATTTTAACTTGTGGCAAAAATTAATAATTAGTTATGAAATTTATCATAGCAAAATAGTCTATGACTATTTCTTTTAACTTTTGCCACAATATTTTATTATTAGAAGCAAAATTATTTATTTAGCTACAACTTTTTATTTCAAATAATTTATTGTGGCTAAAAAAATTATAATTACTACGATAAATTTTAACTTGTGGAAAAAAGTAATAATTAATTATGAAATTTATCATAGCAAAATAATCCATGGCTATTTCATTTAACTTTTGTCATAATTTTTGTTATTGGAAGTAAAAGTATTTATTTAGCTATAACATTTTGTTTCAAATAATTTATTGTGGCTAAAAGATTACTATTGCTAGAGTTACTTTTATTGCATGACAAAATTTTATAATTTGCTACACAATTTTACTGTAGCAGTAAAATCATAGCTATTTAGGTAATTATTACCACGATTATTAGTCACTAATAGCCAAAATGAGAAGTTTAGCTTTGTCAATTTGATTTTCATGGCTAAGAAATTTGACAATTTTTTAAATAGCCACGAAATTTAAATTTTTGTGTTAATTATTAGATAAATAGCTACAATTTTCAAATTCACAGCTTAGATTTTATAGCTATAAATACATTATCTTGTAGAGTCAAGCTTTTCCCCCCTAAGTTTGGGTTTCTTTCATAGATTTCAATCTAAGGTATGTCGATTTCATCCATGGGTACCTTTCACATATGAAGCCAAGTATATTCAATCAATTGATTAAAAATTTCATGGGCTTTTATGACATTACTTTATTTACATATATTATGATTTTTTGAGGTTAGTTAACCTATTTTATTATGAATGATATTCAATTTCATGAAATTGATACTTTACAAGGTATTTCTACATCCAGCTTTTCTAGGGTTTTGAGACACCATGGTGGGTTGCTTTGATTGTTATTCAAATTGATGAATTTCATTTAACTTTTGCATAATCTCTTGAAATTTGCATGTTTTAAAGTTGAAATTGGTATTTAACCCACCTAGTGTACCCCTAACCTCTTTGTTTAATGACTCATGACTTGAATGAAAAAGGTTTAGCTAAAGTCTATAAAAGCTATTGAGTATGATCACGAAGGTTCTTAAATGGCTAAGTAAAAGTTAGTGAATGGACAATTCTCACCTAAGAAATGGATCCACCTTGCGAAAGGACAATTTTCACTTGATTGGATCATAAGGTTTTAATGAGCTACTCCTACTATGATGAAATTATAGTTTTAAAGCTTATGGATATTAAATACATATGGTCATGATTACTACTATTCCATGGGAATTGACTTAGCACTGAGAGGATTTTAGGTGGGATTCGGTAAGGAAATCCTAGTAGCAACCTCCTATCCTATATCTATGTGCCACCATATGTTGTCTTATAAGCTAGGCAAGTGGATCCACATATGATGCTAAATGTCTCCTATCCTATAACTATGTGCCACCATATGTTGTCTTATAAGCTAGGCAAGTGGATCCACATATGATGCTAAATGTTAAGAAATGAATGAATATTGACAGAGTCTACCTAGCAAGTAGTCTCCCCTTCCAATGTAGGGGATTACATTAGATTCCATGTTATAGCTCTCATGGTCCTACTGCCGGTTATGGTCCCTTTCCTCATATGTATGATCTTATATGATGCTTCGCATGACTTCACTTATGGGGTTTAATGCATTGATAATCTATTTATTCAAATTTCCTTATTCCATTTTGCATTATATGTATTTTGTGTAATTACTTATACTTATGAGTATTGTTATTATTACATTGCATACCTACATATTTAGTATATTTCAAGTACTAATGCATAATCTATATGTTAGAACCCGCATTTCGTGCATTAAAACAGTTATAAAAATTTGGGACCAAAGTAATATTATTGGAAAGTTTGGGACCAAAGTGGTATTATTAGAGAGTTTGGAACCAAAGCGACGTTATTAGAAAGTTTGGGACCCAAGTAAAATTTTTAAAACTTGGGGTCTTGAAGATTATTTGTGGGGCCACTTGAAATTTGTTGGATTTTGATTGGTACAAGTGTGGTGTGGACCCCACACACTTGACCAAATCTTGCCTATACATAAGAGATGACCCTTATCTTTATTCATTTTATACTTAGCAAAATATAAGTGAAATAAAGAAGAAAATTGAAGAACATTTCCTGGAAGACCTCTCGGCCAAGTCACAAGAAAATTGAAATTTTCTTTTCTTCATCTCAAAACCATTTTGATGATATAAATCTTTTATTTTGGGTCTCCTAAGAAGCTTGAAGAAGTTGAAACAAGAAAGCATTTATTCTTCTCTTTTGGAACCCTAGCTCACTTGTGAAGTTGAAGTGAAAAAGGTATGATTTAATCTTGTTTTATGTGTTAAAAAGGTTCTATGTATGTCGTAGTATGTTGAAATAAAGGAAAATCATGAAGACTTGAATATTGGAATTGAGTTGTGTGGATGATGGTGTAGCCATGTGGTATTGCATATGCTAAATTGTGTTGTATTGTGTTGGAATTTATGAATTGATGTTAGTTAGCATAATATGATCATGGTAAAGTAAAGAAAGTATTGGAAATCATCTATATATATATATATATATATATATATATATATATATATATATATATATATATATATATATATATATATATATATATATATATATATATATATATATATATATATATATATGTAGAAAATATTGGGGCCGAATAGGTAAATATATATTGTGTGGTATTGTGTTGTGTGGGAATTATGAATGGAGGCCTAGTTAAAGCATTGTGATCATTGTAATATGAAGGAATGGATGAAAATCATTTTTATGCATATATGTAGCATGTTGGTCGAATTGGATCTATGTAGGTAGTATAATGTTTTGTTGTATTGGAAGTATGCATTTGATGTTTAGTTGGTATAATATGATTCTTGGAAGGTAAAAGAATGCTTGGACATCATCTATATATGTATATAAGTATGTTGTCCAGTTTTTAGGCAGTGTGATAACATGATGATATGTAGTGTATTTGTTGTTGTAATGACATTTGAAATGATTGTTGATGTTGTTGAGTTGTTGTTGTTGTTGTTGTTGTTGTTGATTTGGGCCAAGATAAATTCTCGGGGTGGCGTGTTTTAAGGGGAAATGCTGCCGAATTTTTCATAAAATTTAAAGACAACTTGAAATTTAGCGCTAAGAAATCTTTACCTAATTGTGTAACATTGTCATGACTTCTTTGTAGACATTGGGCATCCCGAAGCTTAAGTTGAATTGGGTTTGCATTTGGATTGATTTGGAGAACGTTTGAGGTATGTAAAGCACTCTATTCTTTTGGCATGACTTAGCAAAACTTAGACTACGATATGGGTCTCGAGGGAACCCAGAACACTGCTATCCAGTTTAACATCATAATCTATTTTCTTGTTAACTTATCTTATTACTTACAATTAAGTGAATTCTAAGTGTGATTTTCTGGATTTCCGTGGTGTTTAATTTGAATCCTTTTGTTTGTGTTCTTCCCAACTCTTCCAAACCTTTTCTACCTTTATAGACAGGGAAACTTAGACTACTGTTGGATGATTCACTATCATAATCCATTTGGTTTAGTTTTTTTAAATTCGTTTATTATGATGTAGTGAACTGCAAGTATTCCCGTGTTAATCTTGGTGATTTGTGTTATCATGCTAATTCAAAAGATCTAAGTTGTGAGGTTCAGTGTAGATTAGCCTTTTCAGTTCTACCTAATTAAGTACCAGTTTGTTCTTTGCTTATTTCCTTGATACTCTTTTATTTGCTTCAGTGACAACACTTAATTGGTTCACTTTCACGTACTACTTTTATAACTTTATATCATTAATTTGTGCTTGATAATGTCTACCACCTAAATCTTATTCTTTTTTATATCTTCTTGTGTCGCGTAGATTTCCATGGATAATTTAGATAGAAGTTGGAACAAAAATCATTTTAAAATGTCTCGTAGGAGTTTGCATGATTTAGAATGAGTATGTTCTCCGTAAGTTAGGCCATTTCGGGTTCCCACTAGCCATGGGTCCCGCAACGCCCTTTTAGGCAGGTTTAGAAAGCTTTTGAAAGAATTTGTAATAATTAGTATTCTGATTTTGAATATGATTATTTTACTCATCGTTTAGATTTGTGATACTAATTTTATGCCTTATGATATGCACCGGTGTTATACTGTGCTGGAAGATGGGTACAGGGATGGCGATACGTAACACCTTGCTCACTTTCTGTGTGATGATATGTAATCAATGAGTTCAAGGACGGCGATACGTAGCGCCTGGCTCACTGGCGCGGGAGTACAGGGAGGGCAATACATAGCGCCTGGCTCATTTGCGCGTTATGCTGTGTTTGGGTGAGTGAGGGGACGGCAATACATAGCGCCTGGCTCACCAAACTACGTTTGTGTTGTGATATGTGATGGGTGAGTGCAGGGACGGCGATACGTAGCGCCTGGCTCACTTATGCTATTTCTGATTGCCGTATGTCATATGTGAGTACGGGGACGGCAGTACGTAGCGCCTGGCTCACTTATGTAGTGTTTGATATGTGACAAGGATTCGGATTTGAAACCTTTTGGTGTTATGCATGATTTGTATTTCGAAAGTAAATATCTTTATATGCTTGGATATACACTTGCTTTTTGTGCTTGTGCTTCAGTTATTACTTAGGTTTGCATTCTATACATCCTGTTTTACATAATTGGTACGTAATTCATACTGATCCCCCTCTTCTCCGGGGGCTGCGTCTCATGCCCGCAGGTACCGACGTACAGGTCAGTGATCCACCAGCTTAGGATTCCCACTTGCTATCTGAAGCGCTCCCCTTGCTTCGGAGCCTACATTTGGTACATACATTTGTTTAACATTCGGCATACACGCTCATTTGAGGGTACGATGGGGCCCTATCCCGTCCTATGATTCTATCAGTCTGTATAGAGGTCTGTGGACACATATATATGTGGGTTGTGCCCAGTTTGTATGACTAGACATGTGTGATATATATGTTGAGCGGTTTTACCCGCCATAGTGGCCTTGTCGACCTGTGTATATGTATATGATGTTTTGTTGGGACTTTTACCATTGCAGGATTAACTTGGGATAGTGCATAAAACAAAGGAAACTCTGCTAAAATTTCAAAAAATATATATAATAATAAGACCTCGGTTTGTAATCCAGCTGAGTGTTTGCGTTTGGGTGCCCAATCCGGGCACTAGTCACGACCCACAGGGTGAGGTCATGACACTATACCTATATTATCTTACAATATAGGGACGGATGAGTATCCTCCACCTCACTAATGTCACCCAAGCTGCACCTCCTTTTTTAGGCTAAAGCGGTTATTGTCATGATATAGAACCTAACCAAGATTAGGGTCGAACCCAAGGAAATATGGTAGACTTAGAAGAATTCGATTGAAATTTGAGTTTATTAACCAGCTTATCTCCCCAAAGGAGGAGTTTATAATGACTAGTGAAAGTAATGCCAAGCTAAAACAAGAGTTCAACCGATATGAA